>CAJPVJ010000916.1:0-19467 GCA_905397405.1 Oppiella nova
AAACAATACATTATAACCTCTCTTGTCGACGAAAATAGACATAAAAGTGAAGAAAATATGATTAAATCGATTCAATTGTTTCATGTTTTCACCGACAGGAGAGGTTATAATGTATTGTTTGTAACAAATGATGACATAGTTTACGGTTTGGGATCTAATTATTACGGATCTCTTGGTTTGGGTGACAATCGATATGTCAATGAAATCCAAGTGATCGACAGATTGTGTCACAAGAATATCACACAATACTTCAATGGACTAGACTTTGTGTTAGGTCTCACTCAACACAACTGTCTCTATGGTTGGGGTTGTAAAGGAAAGGGACAGTTAGGTATCGCGGCCATGAGGAATGATGTCTTATACGTAGATCCAGAACTTATTGATCTCAAGTACATTGATAATAAAACTATTTGTCTAATAAGTTGTGGTAATTTTCACACAATGATTCTCACGAGTGATTGCTGTGTCTATGTATGGGGTGATAATATGTACGGACAGTTAGGTTGTGGACCAGACAGTGATATACGAAAAGGGGACACATATCGAGTGAATTTCAATCCTAATCACGAAATTAAGAGCATTTATTGTTGTTATTACTCTTCATTTGGCATCACATCTGAGGGACAGGTGTATAGTTGGGGACGAAATAGTTTCTATAATTTGGGACACAATTCATCGGATAATATATGGGAACCACAACTCATTGCAGACATGACTGGGATTAAGACTATCTGTTCCGCTGGTGGTGTCACATACTTCCTATCAAATGATGGATTCATTAATTTTTGCGGACAATATACGAACGAAAACAACGAATATTTGTTACAAATATCACCAAAAGTATTAAATACTAATAAGAGGTTTACAGAAATGAATATAATTATAGACTATAAGAACAACTTGTATAAGTTATATGCTATAACGAGTGGGAAAATATATAGTACAACAAATAATATAATTGAAACAAATTATACAAATTTCTTCGACTGTTTCACAAATGAATTACAAATGACTCATAAAACCATTAATTTGTGTGAATATAAGGAATATAATTATAGGAATTGTGAAGAATTTCGTGCAAAATGTTTGGATTTTTTGGAAAAATTATTTTCTTCTATAAACGAGTTATCAAACAATGGTATGAATTGGTTTTAGCTGTCATTCATAGAGTTCGTACATTCAGTCAGAATTCACGACTAACACAGTGTTATCGATAGTATTGTATTATTATTCCCCAGTTCATGATAAAGCGCGTATAGTTTGATTTGATTTGATTTGATCTCAATTAAGTAATAAATTACATTAAGTTTTGCAGTAAGTAAAACCAAATATGCAATATTATTCTAAAAATGTTCTTGAATTAGTTTAATTTCATTAACTAGTACATTTTACAATGGTCTCTTTGTGTCAATTTGATGAACTTTCAAACAATTCAGCTTTCTAAACAAATTATTTGAATTTTAATTATGAAAAAGTAATAATTAATTCAATTTATTATATAGTAAGCTTTTGAATTATACCACCTCCTCTGAGTACCTTTAAATGACATTTTAACAAAACTGAATAAATGAATGAATTAATTAATTTAATTTGTTTTATAGTTGTTTCCGAAGTGAATGAATACAAGTATTTGTTCGAAGAGTTGCATTCATTAGGTTCGGGAGCTTTTGGGGAAGTATTTGTTGCTAAAAAGAAATTTGATGGACAAGAATTTGCGGTTAAGAAAATAAAATATGAAGGTAATTAAATGTATCGCAATTATTTAATGTATTACAGTATTAAAATGTATTTCTACAGATTACCAAAATTTGTTTGAATGTTACGAAGAAATGCAAAATTTGATAAAAGTTAGGTCAGAATATTGTGTTCAATATATGGGTCAATGGTCTGAAGACGGTGTGTATTACATTCAAACGGAGTTGTGTTCCAATAGTCTTGAGAATATTCTTCAACATAAACCACAAGTATTTGGTCGACAACCGGAAGAACCCATGAATTCAATCGAGTTTTACATTTCGTGTCATATATTCAAAGAGATCTTAGAATGCGTTCAATATTTACATGAATTGAATCCTCCGGTCATTCATAGAGACCTCAAACCCGACAATATATTAGTGGCGAAGACTGTAAGAAATGGCAGGTATTTAAAAGTTGCTGACTTTGGGTTGGCGTCATTCCAATCCAGGTCATCTGGAAGTCATACCACAGGAGTAGGAACTCTTCAATACATGGCACCGGAAGTTAGACTGCAAACTAAATATACACCGAAAGCAGATATTTATAGCCTAGCAGTCATTGCCCACAAATTGTTTAATTTGAATAATTTAACGTAATTATTATGTTATTGAATTTATTTACATAATTCATAAAAATATATTAATATTTTTGATTACAGTTCCCCGGAATTAAGTATTTACTCGGGATATAAATTTTACGAAAAATTCATTAAATTGGATCAAATCATAGACTCGATGTGTGTTCCCATTCATAGCACTCGACCCAAGTGTTCACAAGTATTATGGGAACATAACTTATGGGCTATTCATGAGAATTGTCTCAAAACTGATCCCACATTTGATTCCACACTAAAACTCATTCAACAAAATGAATACAAGTTTTTCGCACAATATTTGGCTGTAAATTTTGGAACAGAATATGTCATTAAATGGATTCAATTGTTTCATGTTTTCGACGACGAGAGAGGATATAATATATTGTTTGTAACAAATGATGACATGGTTTACGGTTTGGGATCTAATTATTGGGGATCTCTTGGTTTGGGACACAATCTATACGTCAATGAAATCCAAGTGATCGACAGATTGTGTCACAAGAATATCACACAATTCTTCAATGGATACGACTTTGTATTAGCACTCACTCGACATAATGTTCTCTATGGTTGGGGTTATAATGATTGTGGACAGTTAGGTATGGCACATAAGAGTTCGGATCACTTATACGCAGAACCGGTACCTTTTGATCCCAAATTCATAGGTAATAAGTCTATTAATCAAATAAGTTGTGGTTATTATCACATAATGATTCTCACGAGTGATGGTTGTGTCTATGGATGGGGTGATAATATGTTCGGACAGTTAGGTTGTGGACCAGACAGTGATATACAAAATAGAGAAACATTTCGAGTGAATTTCAATCCTAATCACGAAATTAAAAGCATTTATTGCAGTGAATACTCTTCATTTGCCATCACATCCAATGGACAGGTGTTTAGTTGTGGTCGAAATGATTGGTGTAATTTGGGACACAATTCATCGGATAATATATGGGAACCACAACTCATTGGATACATGACTGGTATTAAGACTATCTGTTCCGGTGGTGGCACCACTTACTTCTTATCAAACGATGGATTAATTTATTTTTGTGGACAATATAGAAATGAAAACAACGAATATTTGTTACAATTGTCACCAAAAGTATTAAATACTAATAAGAGGATTATAGGACTGAATAAAATTAGGTCACTGAAGAATAATCTGTCTGCATTTACTGCAATAATGAATGGAAAAATATATAATATTACAGACAAACAAAACGATAATATAATTGAAACAAAATATACAAATTTCTTCGACTGTTTCACAAATGAGGATCAAATGACTCATAAAACCATTAATTTGTGTGAATATAAGGAATATAATTATAGGAATTGTGACGAATTTCGTGCAAAATGTTTGGATTATTTGGAAAAATTATTTTCTTCTATAAACGAGTTATCAAACAATGGTATGAATTGGTTTTAGCTGTCATTCATAGAGTCCGTACATTCAGTCAGAATTCACGACTAAAACAGTGTTATCGATAGTATTGTATTATTATTCCCGTTCATGATAAGCGCGTTTGATTTGATTTGATTTGATCTGAATTGAGTAATAACTTGCATTAAGTTTTGCAGTAAAACCAAATATGCTATATTATTCTAAAAATGTTCTTGAATTAGTTTAATTTCATTAACTAGTACATTTTACAATTGTCTCTTTGTGTCAATTTGATGAACTTTCAAACAATTCAGCTTTCGAAACAAATTTTTATTTTAATTATTCAAAAGTAATAATTAATAAATTTATTATATAGTAAGCTTTTAAATTATACCCCTCCTCTGAGTACATTTGAATGACATTTTAACAAAACTGAATAAATGAATGAATTAATTAATTTAATTTGTTTTATAGTTGTTTCCGATGTGAGTCAATACAAACGTTTGTACGAAGACTTGCAATCATTAGGTTCGGGAGCTTTTGGGGAAATATTTGTTGTTAAACATAAATATGAGGGACGAGAATATGCGGTTAAGAAAATTATATTTGAAGGTAATTAAATGTATTGCATTTATTTATTATAGGAGTACAGTATTAAAATATATTTTTACAGATAACCAAAATTTGTTGGAATGTTACGAAGAAATGATAAAATTGATAAAAGTTAGGTCAGAATATTGTGTACAATATATGAGGCAATGGAACGATGAAAAAGTGTATTACATTCAAATGGAGTTATGTTCTCATAGTCTGCATAATATTCTTCAACACAAACCACAAGTATTTGGTCGACAACCGGGAGAACCCATGAATTCAATGGAGTTTTACATTTCGTGTCATATATTCAAAGAGATCTTAGAATGCGTTCAATATTTACATGAATTGAATCCACAGATCATTCATAAAGACCTGAAACCCGACAATATATTAGTAGCGAAGAATGTAAGGAATGGCAGGTATTTAAAAGTGGCTGACTTTGGGTTGGCGTTACTGCACTCCAGGTCATCTGGAAGTCATACCACAGGAGTAGGAACTCTTCAATACATGGCACCGGAAGTTAGACTGCAAACTAAATATACACCCAAAGCAGATATTTATAGCCTGGCAGTCATTGCCCACAAATTGTTTAATTTGAATAATTTAACGTAATTATTTGGATTTTTAGTTTATTAACTTAATTCATTCAAATGTATTCTTATTTTTGATTACAGTTCTCCGGAATTGAGTATTTACTCGAAACATCAAATATACGACAAATTCATTCAATTCCATCAAATCATAGACTCGATGTGTGTTCCCATTCATAGCACTCGACCCGAGTGTTCACAAGTATTATCGGAATATAACTTATGGTCTATTCATGAGAATTGTCTCAAAACTGATCCCACATTTGATTCCACACTAAAACTCATTCAACAAAATGAATATAAGTTTTTCGCAAAATATTTTGCTGTAAAATTTGGAACAGAAAATGTCATTCAATCGATTCAATTGTTTCATGTTTTCGACGACGAGAGAGGATATAATGCATTGTTTGTAACAAATGATGACATGGTTTACGGTTTGGGATCTAATTATTACGGATCTCTTGGATTGGGTCACAAACTATACGTCAATGAAACCCAAGTGATCGACAGATTGTGTCACAAGAATATCACACAATTCTTCAATGGATACAACTTTGTGTTAGCCCTCACTCAAGATGATTATTTCTATGGTTGGGGTAATAATGATGTGGGACAGTTAGGTTTGGCACACAAGAATGCGGATCACTCATACTTAGAACCGGTACCTTTTGATCTGAAGTACATGGATAATAAAACTATTAATCAAATAAGTTGTGGTAATTATCACACAATGCTTCTCACGAGTGATGGCTGTGTCTATGGATGGGGTTATAATAGATACGGACAGTTGGGTTGTGGACCAGACAGTGATATACCAAATAGAGAAACATTTCGAGTCAATTTCAATCCCAATCACGAAATTAAAAGTATTTATTGCAGTCTATACTCTTCATTTGCCATCACATCTGAGGGACAAGTGCTTAGTTGGGGTCAAAATGATTTCTATAATTTGGGACACAAGTCATCGGATAAAATATGGAAACCACAACTCATTGCAGACATGACTGGTATTAAGACTATCTGTTCCGGAGGTCTGACAACTTTCTTCTTATCAAACGATGGATTCATTTACTTTTGCGGACAATATAGAAATGAAAACAACGAATATTTGTTTCAATTGTCACCAAAAGTATTAAATACTGATAAGAGGATTACAGAAATGAATATAATTACGTCTATAAAGAATAAGCTGGGTTTATTGATGGCAATAATGAAGGGAAAAATTTATAATATTACAGACAAACCAAACGATAATATAATTGAAACAATTTATACAAATTTCTTCGACTATTCCACAAATAAGTTTCAAATGACTCATAAAACCATTAATTTGTGTGATTATAAGGAATATAATTATAAGAATTGCGAAGAATTTATTGCAAAATGTTTGGATTATTTGGAAAAATTATTTTCTTCTATAAACGAGTTATCAAAGACTGGTATGGAATTGGTTTTAGGTGTCATTCATAGAGTCCGTACATTGAATTAGTTTAATTTGATTAACTAGTACATTTTACAATTGTCTCTTTATGTCAATTTGATGAACTTTCCAAAAATTGAGCTATCTAAACAAATCATTTTAATTTTAATTATGAAAAAGTTATAATTAATTAAATTGATTATATCTGATGCTGGAAAGAAAATTTAGGATTAAATATTTAGGCTAAAAGTATATAGGATTATATATAGGCTAAAAATACTTGATACTTTACTCGAAATGAATGACAAATATAAAAATTGGTAGCCTATATATGATACTGTTATAAAATAGGTCACCTGCCTTTTTTGAAGTACATTTTGATTGGCCACAAACGTTGCAAATCAGTTCACAAACAGTGACGCAATAGTGAAAGTGTATGAAATCAAATCAAAATATTAGTTATAAACTGTCATTTTGAAAATTGGCAACAATAGTAACACAAGTTATTGATATTTCAAAACAATACCATATTTTTCAATTACCATAATATATGATTTTAATATATCAAATATTTTGACAAACTGTAATATTTGAATTACTTTATATATCAATTATTTAAATGAATGATTATTAACTCACATCAAACAGGTTATAATATCTAATGAATAGGTTATTATAAACACAAAAAATAGTAATGTTATTTACGATTGTAAAATATTTGATTTACAGATAAACTATAATTATATATGACTGAAATCAATAATGTCTCATGAATTTTAAATATTAAAAAGCGGTAGAAAACGCTATATATATAATCCTTAATTTGCTTTCCAACATCAGATATATTAAGCTTTTCAATTATACCCCTCCTCTGAGTACTTTTGAATCACATTTTAACAAAACTCAATAAATCAATGAATCAATGAATTTAATTTTTTATAGTTGTTTCCGAAGTCAATGAATACAACCGTTTGTACGAAGAGTTGCGTTCATTAGGTTCGGGAGCTTTTGGGGAAGTATTTGTTGTTAAACGTAAATATGATGGACGAGAATATGCGGTTAAGAAAATAAGATTTGAAAGTAATTAAAAGCATTTATTTATTATAAGAGTACAGAATTAAAATATATTTTTACAGATAACCAAAATTTGTTGGAATGTAACGAAGAAATTGAAAAATTGGTAAAAGTTAGATCAGAGTATTGTGTCCAATATATGCTTCAATGGAACGATGAAAAAGTGTATTACATTCAAATGGAGTTATGTCCCGATAGTCTGCATAATATTCTTCAAAACAAACCACAAGTATTTGGTCGACAACCGGGAGAACCCATGAATTCAATCGAGTTTTACATTTCGTGTCATATATTCAAAGAGATCTTAGAATGCGTTCAATATTTACATGAATTGAATCCTCCGGTCATTCATAGNATATATTCAAAGAGATCTTAGAATGCGTTCAATATTTACATGAATTGAATCCTCCGGTCATTCATAGAGACCTTAAACCCGACAATATATTAGTGACGAAGACTGTAAGGAACGGCAGATATTTAAAAGTGGCTGATTTTGGGTTGGCGTCACTGCACACCAGGTCTTCTGGAAGTCATACTACAGGAGTGGGAACCCTTAAATACATGGCACCGGAAGTTAGACTGCAAACTAAATATACACCCAAAGCAGATATTTATAGCCTGGCAATCATTGCACACAAATTATTTAATTTGAATGATTCTAAGTAATTATTTTGATATTTAATTTAATGACTTAATTCTTTAAAATGTATTAAAATCCTTGATTACAGTTCCCCTGTAGAGTTGAATATTTACTCGGGATATGAAATATACGACAAATTCATAAAATTGGATCAAAACATAGACTCGATGTGTGTTCCCATTTATAGCACTCGACCCGAGTGTTCACAAGTATTATCGGAATATAACTTATGGTCTATTCATGAGAATTGTCTCAAAATTGATCCCACATATGATTCCACACTAAATCTCATTCAACAAAATGATTACAAGTTTTTTGCGCAATATTTTAATGCTAAATATGAAAGAATTGAAGTAAAGTTAGAGAATATTCACTTAATTTAATTTAATTCAATAGAACTGAACTGTGTTTATAGTTATTCATAGTTACTGTACTAGTATAGATACTATTATCCAGTATATGTCACATGTTTTTGTTATATATTTATTTTAAAATATAATCAACAACAATGAATTAATGTATTTTACTAAATCAAATAATGTAATAAAAAAATTATTACAATTTTTTGATGAGTATTTCAAACAGTATAGCAATTCACTGTATATACACCGGAATGAATGGCACCCGGATTAATATTTGCATTTTAATATTCGGATTAATTATCCTAATAATATTTCTACTGAAACGTTATTTAATGTTAATTTTAAGCAAATCAATAGTAATTACTATTTAAATGATTTGATGTTATATACGAAAGTATTATATTTTCATATCTTTCACAATAAAACAAATAATTATTGAAATATCGATTGTTTTCAATACAAACATACCTTAAGTTAAGGCTTTGAAATAAAGACTAAGTTTTGAATGAATACTTTTTCATTACTCTGGATTACTACCATACAAAATGGTGGTGCGATTCATTAATAGGTCATTCCTGATATTAACTCATATCCACTTCATATGAATTTAAGTTAATTTAGTTTTATGTTTAGAAAAGTGTTTAAATCTCTCAAAAATACTGCCATTTGTTGACTAACTTAAAGATTATGTAATAAATACTTGAAGTTATGATTAGGTGTTCACTGCTATTGATATGATTACCGGTATATTAGATACTATTGCGTGGAATGACATCATATGATACACAAGACATGGATTGAAGAGATGGTCTGAAAGAGTGGTCACAATTGATGCCTCAATTGATTGCAGTTCTTATCGCTCGCCAACTCTCGCCTCCAGTTCTCGCGGAAGTTGTCCAACGCGTCCATCCATAAGGTCATGAATTTAGTAAATTAAATAAAGTTAACATTTTTCCGATGAATTTAGCAATTATAGTAATTAATATACACAGGAATGAGAGCACCCTGATTAATATTCGCAACTAGTAAACTTAATATATAGGCAAAGAGTTGATCCCATTTGTGGGGATCTTATCATAAATAGTGTCATAAAGTTGTGCCAACTCTTGGGTTTTGTTGTGACAGTTGTTGTCTTCTCCGTTAATAATAGCCTTATATTCACGGCTTTCCCTTTAAAACACGCAATCGATTGCACACTTAGTTTTGATGGCATTTACGATACAAAGACTGATGCAATCGGTTCTCATATTTATATGTCTTTCCCTGTCATCCCTATAATTAATTCGCTTAATATATGCTTTAATGCTATACACTATACACTGCCCGAGTCTTATGGGATGCACACAATTGTATGTATCGTTCGCAACTATTTCTGTATTTTATTAAAATTTCACTAAATCTAATAAGTAGTATATTATTGTCCTTAATATTGACAGTAGTTGCAAAACTAACAGTGTCATTTAATATTAAATATCTGCTCGACTCCATATATAAATGGACAAAATTATCATTGTTGTAGAAACTGTATAGCCATTTTAATTTATTTCTCCCTCAAAATGTTTTAACAATATTTTCAAATTTAGTTCAGTTTTCGACTCAAAATATTTTGGTTTCCAGTATAAGTAATATTCAAATATAAAAAATATAGTTAAATATTAATATTTCATTCAATTTGTGCATTTATATAAAACCAAGGGTTTAATATAAACATTATTTTAATTTATTAACATATAACACTTTAAATGTATTATATATAAACACCCTAATATATTAATATATTTAACATAATAAACTAGTTAACTGTTTTAATAAGCTGAATAAAAGTAATTGTTAATTTAAGTAAAATCAATTTTAACTATTAACATTTAGAAATGTGCCAATAATGATCTTGATTGCAAGTTTATAAGTGAAGTTTATAAAACAAGCGATTACATTATTACATTGTGCAGGATGGCAATAATTTTTTGGTGCATTTGAGTGCAAATCAATATTACATAAGTCAATGATCACCAAAAACCTACGACAACACAACATTCCCATAGAAGTGTTATGCATTAGTCTAGACTCCCAGCCCTACTCTACTATTTCGTTGAAACCCTGTTTAAAAAGTCCATTCATAGGCACAAACAACGTCTCATTTACTAAAACATTACTTTTCATAAAATTCAATATAAAAACTATCTATACTTTTGCATCGAAATAATTTTAAATTATAAATTAATGAGTTAGTCTACCCGGTTACATAATTTGTAAAATGTTGATGAGTTTTATGTTGAATTTTAAAGAAAGGTAATGTTTTAGTAGACGAGACGTTGTTTATACCTATGAATAGACTTTTTAACAAGGGAAATTAATACAATTACCAGAAATGTGTCAAACTGTATACATTGATAGCCTATTACTGGGCCTACTTTCCATACATTCATTAATTTGTGTCTTAAATTGGTGGCAATAATTGGGTATTGATCTGAGAATAGGTTACCAGATATCGATATCTTATGACTAATTGTATGAAATACTTACCATTTATTAGATCCGGAATAATATTCAGTGAATGCATTGATATGTACAGCGAATATGAGTCCATATCGTAGATAATGTCCGGAAACCACAGATAATTATGTTTGATATGAGTTCCCACATAATTCAGGTCTACTTTCAAGTCTCTTCACGCGTTGTTTAAATGACTGCAAAAACTCAAGACTGGATCCATATCTACGATCCGCTCATGTATTGAGCGATTATTGCGGACGTCTGTCTGGTATAGGAATCCCAAAACATACACTAATGTCATCAATAGGTTGGAAAAGTTTGTCATTTTTAAATGACTTATTATTACACCAATTATTGTCTAATAGTGTACTCATGATAGTACTCGCAAATGGTTTATACATTGCTTTCATATACCGTACATTGAAATACAATTTTAATTAGGAAAATGATTTTATAAAAACTAGTATATGACTGAAAAATTACTATATTTTTATCGCTTTTTTGTGTATTATTTAGAAATACATGTATTTATACAGTGATTCAGTCACTCGTATACTTGTGTATTATTTCACTACATCTGTTGCTATACGTCAACCGAAATGTCTATTATTAATATCACGGATAATGACAGGTATGTTACACAACATATACATACAATTAGATTTACACAATTGAATAATAATGACCTGGATTTCTATTCATTTTTAACAAAAGAGGGCTAATATGAAATACTGTACTGTTAACATTGCCATGGAAACTTTGTTTAATATTAAATAATTTATTATATTTACAAACGTACAAAATATTCACTTTGATTAACAATTAACTGATTATTTATATATTTATATTAAAATATCATTGATCAAATAACTTATCAGTGCTATTGTGGGCTATTATATGAGCCTTAAGGCTGGGTTAAGGACTCGGTTTTCATACCCGACATTCAAATTCAATACGTTGTACTGAAAAGTGTTATAATATATAATAAAATAATAATGAACAGGATCTGTTAATATAACAGGTAATGAATATATGACAAAAAGTTTGTGAACATTTTTGTTAAGTATTAAACGGATTTATGAGAAATATTTGTGAATAACATTATTTGTTATATTATGAGATAAATAAAGGAATAAATATTTTAATTATCAAAACTCAATGTTATTATAAAATACTTTCTAAAACCCTTGACTTCAAAATCTATATTAATTTTATACAATCTAAGCTAGTAAGTAGTTGCTACTTAATATTACATTTCATTAATATTACTATATATGTTTGAATGTTTTTTCATTTTAATGATAATCAAATAATATTTAATTATATTATAAACTTCTAAATAATATAGAAATAGCCTTAATGTAATACATATTAGTAATTATTAATAATACTCACAAAATGTTTGCAATATTGCAATAAATTTTCAATTATTTACACGAATTACAGAGTATTTAAAAGTATGATAACATTTTTGGTGTAGTATTTAAAAGTATAATGTAGACAGCAATTCATCAAGCCTACAAATCAGTTTTTGGACATTGTTTTAATATGAATTTATTTATAAAATATTATTTTAATTATAAACTATTATTTAAGTTATTAATGATATCAGTGTACCAAATATATGACCAAACAATCAATTATTTGGAGTACGAAGTCAACACTGACCTGAAATTTGACCGCAATTCTGGTAATTATAGTCTAAACCTTTCGGTCACTGTTTGCGTGAATAAAGAATATTCTGTTTATAAAAATAAAACAATTCGTCAATACTTTCAATATATTCGCATGAATTGTGAAATAGGGACACAAAACTGCACACAAATATCACCGGTATATGTAAGACATAAGTACCCTTCACATATATGTTTCACGTTTTTAAATGATTATAGTAATACAAGTGATGGTATAGTGATCATATTGTTGAATAATATGCATGGAGTTACGGTTGGCCTACATTTACCATACAGTCCCTCACATTTCACTAAAATGTTGAGAATGGACAAGCATTCTGTCATTTATGGCATTAATATTGAGACAGATTTACAGCTACTGTTGTCCCGACCCTATCGGACAGACTGTTACGACTATGAGAGCAATCGTATGGCAAGTGTTGGCCACAAATCCAGAGCCGACTGTATGTTAGAAGTGATGAAACAAATTGAGCGCAAAAAGTGTGGAAACAATCACTACTGGAGTTCACATGCATTTGAAAGTGAAAGTCAATTAATACTTAATAATACATTCAATGAATGTGTTGTGAAACCGGATTATAATGTATTCAATAAATTATGTCAAATTGAATGCAAACATTTCGTCATAAACTTTGGTGTTTCTGACTTTAAAAATGATAATAAATATGTTTATTATTCATATAATACAAAAGTAAATATGATTTGGAATTATAGCCCAAAAATGGATTTAATTACATATTTGTCAACAATGGGTGGACTGATGGGGATGTGGATGGGATTCAGTGTCTATACGATTGTCACCACAACTATGGATATCATAAGAGTTATTATTAGGAGATTAATACACATTAAAAGATGGAAAATTGATTTTAAAAAGTTTATACTTTTCGAAAAATATATTAAACGCACCATGCTTATTATAAGTATGTTATTAATGTTTTACCAGGTTAATGACATTTACCAAGATTATTGCAAAAACAACATTAAGTTTACCATTAATGTGATATCAAGTATTAGTTTGCCCAGGGTTAATGTATTAGTGTATCCATTGTTGGAAACTGACAAAAAAATTGCTAAATATTATCAAGATTATCTTAGTCAAATTTCAATCACACATAAAATTTAATTATAATGTTTTGTCTGAGAATAATATGACTTTATATCGGCGTCTACTTTATGACTATAAAGCTGTTGATTGCTATTTTATGTTCACCAATGAGTTGCCACTAAAGTGCCCTGATCATGACAATCAAATCTTACTGGTTAACACTAGATCTGAACGACCCCATGTACATCATGATCATTTTGCAAACATAACCAATGAGTTTATGTCAACATTTAAATCATTACTAACTGAGAGTCAATTGGAGAGAATTGTGTTGAGGTATAGGAGCCGTGGACTGTATTCATTAATACTAGAGATAGAGTCGAGTGAAAGGCCTATATTTACAGTAATAGACAAATACACCGAAACTAATGTCATGTTTAGTACGAAATCGTTTCGACAGTTAAATAGGGATTCATTTAAATGTATAGAAAGTGTGCGAACACGGGATGACTACTTGTTTTATAGCAATTATTATGATAAAACAATTTCAGTTTACAATTGTTTAGTGTTTGAATTAAATAATACATTTAATTGTGTGCCACTTCTTGGCCTCAAATATGAGATTAGTATTGAACAGCATTTGGAATATTCTGGATATAAATTCTGCGCTAATTATACGGATTCTGTGAATCAAACAGTTATTAATGAAATACAAAAGACTTGTGAAAAGCCTTATAAACGTTTTTGTGTAAATAATATGATTGAGATTAATGTAGTGCAAGTCAAGTCTGACCTGAATAACACCCAGATCAATTTAATACCAAATCATTACTTTGAGCCACAAATCACTGAACACTTGGCTATGGATTACATTGACTTATATTATAATATTGGCGGTACTATTAGTATGTGGATTGGATTGTCCATGCTATCTATTAATACTATAATTATATATATATATATATATTAGAATATATATATATATTCTGTTCAAATTAATATTTAATTATGTGTACAAACTTATTAACTATCATAATAATGATATATAAAGTAAACTTATCAAGATTAAAACTGATGCATGTTTTGAGTGTCAAGTTTTCAATGTTACGAAAGTAGTTGTAATTGTGAGGCACTAGTCGTTTGAATTGATTTTCTATAAAATACTCCACAACTCCTATCGATTACTGAATACATATCTCACAAAACAGGATTCATATAATGGGTTGTGTCTGAAGTTGAAGCTCAAACTACTGGCCCTAATTGAACGCCTGTCCGACCCGTTATTGTTATCTATTGTCTCGATTTGTTTTCGGACACTAATTATGAATTACACGGTTTAGTATATAATATCGGGGGTACTATAAGCATGTGGATTTGCATACACCATACACATGCTGTCCTTTAATACAATTATTAATTATTTGTATAAACTTTTAAACATTATTTATCGTTATGTTATATATGGATGAAAAGTAAATTGAAATTATTTCAGAGTCAACTGGTTTTAAAATTTAAAAATCTTTTATTATATTAAGATCAATATTAACTTTAATTATAATTTTTTTATTAATTTAGATATATATACTGTATATATATATATATTATATTTAGATTAATTCGTTAATATAGTACTGTACTAGATAACGTTTAATATAGTACTTAATTTTGTTTATTCATATCAAGACAATTAATATTAAATGCGAGTAAAACATAAGTTTATTAAATCAATATATGCTACAAACTTGTGCAATATTTTACCAAGTTAGAAATATTTTTAAAGTAATATAGATTAAAGTTTACAAAAAAAATTTAATGACTATAATTAAATAAACGATATTTGTATGACACCAGTATTTAATAATTTTAAAACTTTATTAACATAACCTGGAGTCTATTTATTAATATATTTGAAATAGGAAATTTTAAATAATTATAATTTTTTGTTACAAAAGCATTGTTTTTAAACCCATTATATTTATATTGTTTAGTAAATTAGCTTGCTTGTAATTAACTAATTTACTAGTTTAATTTTTTACTAATATTTCATTTAAATTATATAACTTTTGATATGAATATCTTAATATAATACGAATTATTGCTATGATTTTGAGTTCAGTCCACAAACACTGGTAATGAAAATATTGACTTAATTTCAAAATAATCGTAAAAAATAATTATTAAAATTAAAGTTATTTTAATAAAATTTCTTAAAAATAAATTTATAATGTTTAAAAATTGGCCTAAATGCTTATGGTATATATAATAAGTTTACTTTGGAAATGTAATTGTTTTGAATAGTTAATTAAATACATACAGCTACGAGCAATCAAACCTGGTGTCGGGTTTTCCTTAATAATTACTGAACGAATAAACTTATCCTAGATTTGACTTGAGAATCTTAATCCTGAATGACTGTACGATCTCTGGATATATAAGATCATTATTTGATCATACGCGGTTACATAGATATTCACATTTGAATATTGACAAGGACATTCATGAAACTCATTGAAAATACATTAGTGATCCGCAAAAGCGTGAATTGAATTCAAAACAAATCTCTCTTTTGCTGAACAACAGTCTCGACGAAGACGTCATTGAATTGACGGCAAATCGTGTGAAATACGTGTCCAAAGACTCACTCATGATATCGTTTTGCATGAATCCAACCATTCACGTGGAAATGGATCCCTCGCCTACTGGCCCACCAATTAATGGAGGCATTCCCACACTCCTCAACTCAATCTAAAACATTACCAATAATTATATGCATTATAATAACAATAATAATCTTTACTTCAGTAATCTTATGCATTATTATTCGCATATTTCGTAAGTTGCAAGGTGTTCATATTTACATCACATCGTATTTATAACAAGCTAGCGTTGTAAGGAATAGTAATTATTTGTCATTTAGTACAACACTAGTATTTTTAATAATTAATGAATAATTTACTATGATACCAATTTTGTTTATTTTTGATAATCTGATAATATATTTATTTTAAACCGAATATATTAATAACTTATTATTATTATTATTATTAACAATGCAAGAACGGCAAATGTTATTTAGTTAATTAAATAAATTAAACTGGATTATACTCGTATGGTATGGAATAATAAGATTATCCAGGTCCGGTAATCTAGCGGGATGTCCTAGGTGTTCAAATCGGTGATTATATCGGTCGAGACGCTATAAAAACTCTATACTTTTTGCTGTGAAATACACTCATTCATAGTATTGAAACTCTGACGAGTATAGAATGAGTAGTTTAATAGGCTTTTATAGCAAAAATGTATATCGTGTCGACCGATATAATCACCGATTTGAACACCTAGGACATCCCGCTAGATTACCGGACCTGGATAGTCTTATTATACCATACCATACGAGTATAATCCACTTTAATTTATTTAATTAACTAAATAACATTTGCCGTTCTTGCATTGTAAGTATTAATTATAAAAAATCTGATCACAATATATTTGATTTGTTTTTTGGTGAATACCTTATTTACTAGAGTTTTACGTTCAATAAAAGTATACCACAATTAATGACCCTGTACTGCAAAGTGCTAATGTGAATAATAATTACCATTAAATTAAAATTATTGAATTAAAATTAAAACACGTGTCGGGACATTGAGTGCTAAATTGAACTTGTCTCAAAACTAATCCCGCATTTGATTCCATACTAAAACTCATTCAACAAAATGATTACAAGTTTTTGCGGAATATTTCAGAAAAAATATGAAAGAATTGAATTAATGTTAGAAAATATTCACTCAAATTCATAATTAATAAATGAATCAATTTTGATAATAAAATAATTTCAATGAAATTAAAATACAAAAAGTTTATACAATGTTTCGAATTACAGAATATTCCACAAAAGTATTGTCTGTTATATTTCTAAGCCAATAGAGTTCAGTACAGTATATAAATTGAATAATAGTTTGACACTATCATATCAAGGGTACGGAAAAATAACCAGGGTGTTTGATGTCTCGTGATTAAGCGTATATGTCATGTCTTGAAGTGGTTTTGCATTTAATTATAGATATCAAAAATGTCATCAGAAGTGGTCGTGAAGTGAAAGTACTTCTTAGGAAAGACATTGGCGTTCATTATAACGACGAAGAGGTGGACATAACGTATGGTCTGATGGCTGTCACAGACGACGGACTCTTTGACTTCATTGGCACTCATTATACGGAATCCGATCACAAGAACTCAATGATTGAGACATTGATTACGAGTTTAGATAAGGATTTGGGCGCCGATTGGCTGCCAATTGACTGCAAATCAAATGCCATTCACTTATCACTGGACAACTGCTCGAGTCATGTGTTTAGCGTTCATTTAAATGCCAAACAATTCACGCAAATTGAGACACATTTCACTGAATGCAAGGGTTTTGGTCATAAATTCTATGGTATTATTGGTATTCCTTTCTATTATACATTATTGCAATTGACGTACACAGGAATGAGAGCACCTGGATTAATATTTGCAACTAATTTAACTTAACTCACATCTACTAAAATTACTTTATTTATTATCTGATAATATTTGTATAATATTTAAAAGCTAAGATATTAATAACCTGTAAAAAACAATAGTAATTACTAATTAAATTAGTTAATGGGAAAAAACTATTTCAAAATAAATAAATAATTATTGAAATACCATTTGTTTTTCAATGCATACCATAAAGCCATTAAAATAAACGCAAAGTTTTGAATTAATACTTTGCATTACATTATAATCGGATTAATATAATTAAATTTATCTAAATTCTGCAATAAGTCTAACATAGTGAATATGAGCTAGGTTAGACAGTATGTTAAGTTAGGTTAGGTTAACATGTTAATAGACTTAAATAAGCTTTTATCATACTGTTCCCTCCCAGACTTTGTTCATTTGATACTACAGTACTTTCAATTCTGGATGCATTAATTGTACAAGGTCTGATAATGTTATGTTATTATATGAAAACATTATTTAAACAAAAGTTAAGTATTGCTGTAAAAATAGTTCGTAAAGTTTAATATTACTTTTGGCCATTAGGTGTGTTCATAATACCAGACTAGAGTCCTAACAATCTAGCGTTAAAATTATGAAAAAATACTGATCATTAAAATGCCCAATTCATAATATCCACAAATATAACTCATTAATTAATTGCCCCTTTAATCAAAATACCTTTATAATGAATGCTGACCCTTATTAATGACCATGTACACATTTTTGTGAAAGCTATGTTCAGTTTAAAATAATCAGAGTTTTTACAGAAATAGGTGAACATGGTATACGTGAACATAAAAACATGAGAATTAAAAACAACTAATACTAATACTAATTTTTGCATTATAAAAATATTCATTTTGTTTTTTGTAATATATAAATGAATGACTAATAACGTTATTTGTAATATGTCGAATATTCTATAGTATAAATTTTAGTTCAAAATAAGTCTAAACTTGAAAAAACTCCATAACACTAAGCTTTTGGGAAACTGTACCAGACTACCACACCCCTGCTTATAGTGTGACCAGGTCGGAAACTTGTAACACTTGAGACATAACACAAAAATACTTGAAAATACTTGACCTTAATTTTTATTTAAGTTTTAATGACATTTATTTTAATGTATTGGCAAATTTATTTTCATTTGAAAATTATGCTTAAATTTTACTTTTATAAACAATTATTATGTTATAGAAGTAATATTTGTTATATTAATTTAGTTATTAAGAAATAAGTCTTTGCTATAGATTTGATGCATAGTTTTCGTCATTCATTCAACATTTAATATAAATCA
>CAJPVJ010000917.1:0-19464 GCA_905397405.1 Oppiella nova
TTCAACAGAGAAACCCCAAACCCTTAAAGCGTTTAAGTGAGCATTCTCCTCCAACGAGGCCGGCGTCAAGCACTGGCGGCATAGAGCTTCTGTAGAGCGCCTGTTCCCACGGCAAAGCGATTCCGCCTCCTCAAATTTCAGGGGGAACTCAACAATAGGTGTTCGTATAAGGTTTGAGTTGGTGAAGGAGCAAAGACAGCTTTGTGTTGAAAACCGTAAAACCGTTAGCCGCCGTCCAACCACAACATTAAAAAGAGACCTGGGAAATCTTTGCTTCAGCAATTCTCGAGACTTCACACTCGACGTAGCGTAGCTACTGTTTGCGAGACAAGAACAAGAAGAAAACTTACGAAGGGACCAACGTTGATCTGATGCAAGAGCTTTATTACCTTCGAGACCTTGGAGTGGCGCTTGCAGAATCTCATAGGCCTTAAGCTCATAAACCCCTCAGCAAACATTCTCCGTAACAGGTTAGGAATAAAGGTAGACTCCAACAACCTTGGACAACTCTCTTTTTCTCGACAAAAAAAGTGTGTGCCCGCGCGCAGGCACAAACACCGCAGCAAGGGTGCAGCGATTCCTTTCGAAACATCACAAGCATGTCGACATCGACAATCATCTCCACGAAATTGCAGGAGAACACTCACCAGAGTAGCTCATTCAAACTGTAACGCCCAGTTTGCTGACTTACAAGCCCAGTCAAGGGATCTTCTTTGCCACTCTTAGATGCTTGCATTGGAATCCAAGCGGAGCATTGCAGGGAACGTACCCATAACAGAAACACTGCCTCAAATGGCGAGAGGAAGGATAAGTGGGCCTGCTTGATTGACGGACATAAGAGCATGGACAACGTCACACTTTGTCAGAGCGGCTCAATCTGGGCTGGCACCCGAGCCAAGGGTCGTCACTATATATCTCACTACCGCTTGTCCGTATGCTCAGCTTGCCCTAGACCTCAACGCACGGAATGCGTTTCGGACAGGAAAGCCAGGGAATCGCGCTTTAAAGAGTGACGATATTTTCTGAAGCACAAGTAAAAGGAAGTTGACAGCTTCGCGTAGAGGGCGTCAGGCTGGCTGGAGCTGGGCGCTTGGTGAGAGCAT
The DNA here is from genome assembly GCA_905397405.1 of Oppiella nova. Lineage (NCBI taxonomy): Eukaryota > Metazoa > Arthropoda > Arachnida > Sarcoptiformes > Oppiidae > Oppiella > Oppiella nova. The sequence goes on from CAJPVJ010000917.1 coordinate 1,104, forward strand.
GTTCTCAGGAAGCATTATCATAGCCCACCAAGATTTCACTGCTTCCACGGGCAAGCGCTAGCCAAAAGACAAAGGGTAACCCCCGAACTGACCTTGAAGTAAAATTCTGATGGCGACAAAGTTGGCTGCACACTGGAGAGTTGATGTTGAACCGGAATGCCTGTCGGCGACGCTCACAGTTGTTCCCTAGCATGCAGCTAGTAAGGACTCGTTCCGCAGATTCCACTCACTCACACTGATCAGCCCACGTCACAAGATCAGCCCGTAAACGACATCCGAAAGCAGTCCAATGCTGTGCAGTAATCAAGTGCAACAGAGAGGGCAGACTGAGAAGCTTCGGAGCATTTGGTTTTGAAACCACGGATAGGGTAATCAGACTGCTAAAGACTGCCCAGCAGAGACAGCCAAGTTTCGGACGAGCAATATGCCGAGAGGATTGCGGATGGGTTCGAGCTTGGGTCAACTAAGAAACTGCGCACTTATGGTCGATGCTACTTTGTCGCAGAAGCAAAACGTGCTGAGGTCACCATCTTACGAGCATGGTGCTGTCAAGTAGGTTGCTAGCTTAATCAGTTGACCTCGCTTTAATCGGAATCAGCACGGCGCAGTGTCCATCTAAGGATCGAGCACATCCGTCTTGGGCTTCTCGTTGGGGAGTGTCCTCCTTTTCCAGACGCCGTAAGCTGCAGTACTCAGGTTCAAAAAACACCAGCCTAGCAAACCTATTGCCAAGAAACAAACCACGCCTGCAGTGACGCGGAGGTAGGGCGCTAACGAATCTCAAGGGATGAAGACCGAGATGTTGTCTTCAGAACACCATCTTGTTTAAGCTACCAGGACCCCCTCCTAGCCCTTCACTGAGCGCTAGAGCCTCCCTTACTGCTAGAATGCCGCGTTCGAGCTTTATGTCCGAAACCAACAAGAACGTAAATGGTGATGCAGTGCTTTAATAAGACAGTGAGCACATTGTGCTCAGTGGGCTGTGTTGGACGGCACAGGCGCCGATGAGGACGGCCCGCAAGCCCAGCGCGGACGGGTTCCAGACGCATAAACCAGTCTAGTTAAGCCATAGAACCCAGATCGTGTCCCTCAGCTATTTAGGAATACGACCTCTCCGTTTGGTCGGCCGTAAGTATCATTTTGAAGGCGCTCTGTAAGCTTTTTATCACTTGCTAAGGTGTCTCTCAAGCTGAGAGTCTGGCTTGAACCTCGTACTTCATACGGAAGGCGGCTCAGGTCCTACTATGAGCTTCTGAGGCGACTTGCAGCCTATCAGATCTCTTAGAGTTCATGGCCCCAAACAGACCGAAATCAACTCTGGACAAGCCACAAGAGGATCCTATCCCAAAGGACCTATGTCGGTCCACAACTGAAGCAGAAGGCTCGGCGAAAGGGTGAACAAAATAATCCCAGGGTCCGCTTTTCCTGAACATTCTTCACTTGCCCATTTTCAGTAGTCCTTCTACAAACCCGTTAAAGATCAAAAGCTGGGCCCTAGAATTCGAATCAACGGCTCCGATCAGCCAAATCAACGAGCAATATTAACACGACACCCCAAGGACCCTTCACCAGCACCTCCTTGCCCATATGGAGGACATACAGGCTAGAAATACAACGATGTCTCCAACCCCTATACGAAGGGCTCGAATGTTAGCCAGACCAAACTGTGAGCTTGGCAAGCCTGCTCAATCAGTGCACCTCGTCATTGCCCGGAACTTCGATGTCAAAGGGGTGATAAATGATAAGTGTATAAACAACTCGGTCAGGAAAAACCACTCTTGAACCCGCAAATCCCGGCCGAGAGCCCCTGCAGTGCGCCTAATCCACGTCGAATAAAATGAAATGTTAGGAGAGGTTGCAGCGGTCCCGGGAGACCACCACAATAGGTTCGGACAAAGATGTCTACGGACGACCTCGAAGAGTGTGCGTAACAACGAGAAGACGCGATCCTCTCCAAAAGCGACAGCAATTATGGGGCCACGAGTCAAAGGGGACGGTCCGCTTGAAAGGCATCCCGCAAAAGCGTTCTTGAGAACGTCGTATCCTCGAGACACAATTATCATTGCCCGTTAGGATCACAGGACTTTCGGTTGCTGGGCAAAAGACGTTCGTATTAGTACTGTGAAAGTGAGCCGTTGTACCCCTTGTCACACGAAAGTGAATAGCTGCAATCTGTATGACACCAAGATTGAGTCGAACGAAGCAGACTCTTTTCAGCAACGCAATATGGTGTCGCTCCGAATAGATCCCTTGACAATCCGACCAATGGTGAGCAGTCTCGTTCGGTCACCTTATATTTGAATCATTACGGCCGAGACAAATGATCCTAGCTTGTCAATCGCGCAGTAGGTGCTCTGACAAACCGTAGCCAATGGAGGCAAACTCAAACCATACAGCAACTGAACAAAACCGGAAGGAGCTCTACCACAGCCAAAAACGCTTCAGCATATTTGTGTTTGTAAAAATGCCGCTCTGACGTCGTCGCCGTCAGGTAGCCGATTGCCTTGACTGAGGTTCGAAGAAGAGAGCATTTTCACTCAGCCTTGAAGGCCGTCAGTATAGGGCTTCCGGACGCTCAGAGTTTTGCCGCGAACGTTTCAAAGATACTTTCTGTTTGGATACCGCCAAACAGAAGGCCACTTCGAGCCCTGCAAAGCCGGTTCAAGGGACCTCTTGCGCACAAATGATGTCAAAGGTAATACTTCTCCTGCGCCCGAATACTTAAGGTGACGTTTTGAGGGGAAAGGGTTCCTGTGGCCCTGACAGTACTTTGTACAAGTCCGGCATACGGATGGAGGACTTTGAATTGTTTGCTAAGTTTCTGATTCTCACATGGAGAGCATCGTGAAGGACAGGCAAGAATCCTGCCATGCACACAAATACATGTCACCACCATTCAAATGACCTGTGCAAAAACCAACTTGGCTGGGCGAGGGAAGAAGTAGGAGACTGATCCTAAGAGCAGAGGATCAGACTGATGCAAATTCAAGTCAGCCACAACCTTTAACTCGATCTTCCCATTTCATTATCACATAAGACCAGGGTTCGCCTCTAGGCCATAAAAGCAATTCAAAGACCCCTTGCCCGGCATCATAAATGTATTGGCGGACTCATGAGCTTCTAAGCTCATCAAGTGCACCTCATCATTGCCAGAAGTCTCTGACGTCTACCAGACCGCTCTTCTCATCAAATGTCAACAACCCAAAGATGGTCAATCAATCAAGCAATCAATCGAATTTTAACGACCGTGGTCGGGTGGACATATCCGTTCAAAGAAGTCGGCAGCAAAAATGTCCGGCATGGAGCTTCTGTATAGAGCGCCTGATCCATGCCAGGAAGTATTCACCCCCGAATAAGTTAGGGGCTCAAATATTGGTGTACCAAGACATTGACTTGTTCAAAAGGAGCCATCTTTGTGACCCTATAACCTAGTGGGCTTAACAGCCTCTGGAGAGTTTGGCACAAAGATATACAAGTCACAGGTTCTTAGGGCTCGGTCCCAATTCGGGGCTGTGCCACCCCGAGTATTTGCAAGACAAGGGAAAAGGAGGGATTCGCGGACGGAGCAACCCCAAAAGTCGCAGCAGCAATCCTAGTTCGACGCCTCAGGTCGGGCATGCAAATGATATGCGGGCCAGCTCTTGAAGATCCTAAGCAAGGGAAGTCCCAAACAGTGTCGGAAGAAAAAATGTGATGTAGGGACAACGTTTCTTTTCTCAAACGTAGGCACAGAAATAGAAACTGGTTACAAAGGGCAACGGTGCAGCAGTCCCTTTCGAATCAATCACAAGCAGGTAAACGGTCAACTCTAAGAAGGGTGCAGCGGAATACTAAGAATGGCTCACGCGATATTTCTGAGCTACAAGCTCGGCCAGGGTTTGTCTTTGCCACCAACAGATGCTCACGTCAAAACTTGGGCGGAGCCTTTCCCGGAACAGAAGCACAGTCCAAAAGTCAAGAGGGAGAGCTGTGGACCTGCTTGACTGGAAGAGGGTGAGAGCGTAGACAGCGTCAAGAGCGGGTTAGATGATATAGAGCGGGTCGGTCAATGAAACGCTTGAAAGATTCGGGCTGGCACCCGGACCAACCCGCTACCACTTATCCGGGCATGCTCAGTTACTCCTCAGCGTCCGTTCACGGACTGCGTTTCCTAGAGCTAAGAGGAACAAGAGAACGCGCTATGGAAAGTGACTAACGAGTCCTTGAGGCACGAGTACGACGAACTTGAGACGTCGCTTGGAGGGCGTCAGACGACGAGGGTCCACATTGAGAGCATGTCCTCAATACGCGTTGGTCATTGCCTGTTAGAATGTTTTCGGGTGAGCTTAGTCTGGCCAAAAGGCAAACATATTCCCCAAACTGTATAGAAAGCAGTGCTGTTGCACCCTTCCCGACGTCGGGAGCAAGGGAATGACGACGATATTGGAAGCGCAGAACCACATTGAAACGCCAATGCTGAAGAATCGGTATGCCTAGAAAGGAAATCGTCGTGTATTTCCCAGCAGTCATAGTATGCAACTGCGTTATACGGCATTACCTATTTAACCCTTTAAAGGTGTTCCAATCGCTCCACTTCCTCTTACTTGATCCAGCCAAACAAAATCTACCCGTAAACAACGAGGAAGTAGCTCCATGATGTGCAGTGATCGTAAGAGTTAGGGAGCGAGCCAAACTTAAATGCTTCGTGGATATAATCTAGAACCATGGATAGAAGAAACAGACTGCCAAAGACTGCAAGAAGCCTGTGGGGGAAGAAAGGATTGGCCGTGCTCTTAACTAACTTCGACGGCATACTCTTTGGAGACTGTGGACGGGTACGATCATGGATCACCTCAAAGTGCACTAGTTCAATGCTACCCTACCCGAAAACCAGAAGATTGCTCATGCAAATACTTCGTCAAGTACGTGTAGTTTACTTTGAAGCAGATCGGATGAGTGACCCTTGTCCACACGTTCAGAAACTGCGAAACGTTGGCCGTATATAAGATCTAGCACAACCGTCTTAACTGTCGTTGGCGAGGACTCCCTCCAGAAAGACGCCTTCAGCTGCAGTCAGAAACAAATCGCCCAACGAGGAAAGCTGCTACTGCCAAAAAGTAGACTAGTGCGGCAGGGGCCGTTAGAAAAGAGTGCATGTTTGCGTCGGACAGACCGATTCTCAAGGCACCCATCTTGTGTTGAACCCACCACGATCTTCCCTCGGCCTTCACTGCGCGTCTAGACCCCTCATACGAATGGATCCACATTTGAGCTGCCCACGTTCGACCAGATTTTCGGAAGCAACAAAAAATCGTAGAAGGTGAGGGAGTCCTTCAAAAGACAGTGAGCACAAGTGCGGGGCTGACTTCGACCGCACAGGCCGCCTTCAAGCATAATTTCAGGTCCCGCTCGGGACGGGCTTCGGGGGCATAACCAGTGTCGTTGGGCAATGAAAACCCAGATCGTCCCCCTCACCTTGATCAAGATCCGGCTTCTTAATCTGGGGATCCCAGGTACCGTTCTGTAAGTTTCTACCTCTCACTGACACGAAATCAAGCAAAGACATCGGGAGAGCATGACTTAAAAGTCGTTCTTACAGAGGGCGCTCGATATGAGCGTGCATTCCAGAGCCCATGAAACAAGCCTTAGCCGTGTCACTAAGAAGGGCGGAGCCAAAATAAATGGGGCATCGTACAGCAGGGCCAGAAGAATCTTGACGTCGTCAAGACACCGCACGATTTTTTCTTGTAAGTCTCCATATGGTTCGGATGAGGAGTAAATTAAAAGCAGGGGTAGAGCCACTGTAAAGGGGGTTCGAAGGCGACTTCCCTCACGAAATGCTTCCGAGCAAACTTGGAGAAGAACACGATGCTGGATCGCAAGAAATGGAAAAAGGAACATGAAGAGTTGAGTCGTTTATGAAGATCAGGAGCTCGGGGAGATGGTACGGCACTGAGGATGGGAGAAGGAGGTCTAGCATGCGCTTCATCCCCACCCCACATTATGAGCTGTCTCAGAAATGATTGACGGAATGAACTCAGCAATCGCACCCCGAGCTTCCCTAGCTGGACAACCCAAACCTATTTAGTGCTTCATTCAGCATTTCACTTTTCACTCACTCGAGATCAGCTGAGATCGATTGTTTGTAGAAGGGAACCACCGTCAAAAAACGGCCGGGGAAGAATAATACAAAGACCAAAATCACTTGGGCTCCACAAGCTGCTAATCCAAGTGCTATGATTGAGCGAGACATGCAAGGCTTTCATTTGAGATACCGCCAAATCCAACAGGATTCTGAGCAGCTTTAGAGCCGGAGCAAGTCCTATTGAGCAGAAATAATGTCACAGGTGTGCCTCTTCCTGCGCTACTCCATGAGATGAGGTTTTCACTGGGAAAAGAATTTGCTTCGGATAGTACTTTGTGTCTCTTCTGGCTTATAGTGGAGACTCTTGCCTGGTGGGTCTAAGCCTTGTTCTTCAAGTGCTCTGAAATGTGTGCGGCCACCATCACGAAGCACAGGCAAGCATCTTGCCAGGGTAGAAACTTTGTCGTCACCACAAATCGATCTTTGCAAACACCAACTTGCTTTAAGGCTGGAAACGGTTGGAAGAATAGAAACGACTGCTTCTAAGAGAAAGCAATCCACAATCCTCTGCAAATAGGAGACACTCGCTCTTCCTTTTGGTATCTTTTGGGTAACCAGGGTTCCCTCTCGGCCGCTACGGAGCACGCCAAAGACCTCAATAACGGCATCATGACTCCTCTAGATACCCTTTCTGAGCGTCTTAAGCTCATGGAGTCACATTCATCAGTGCCCAAGAGTCCCAACGTCTATGAGGCGGCGCTTATTTTCCAACCATAACGCCCTGAAATCCCGAAAACGGTCAGGGAAACATACTCTTCCAAAGAAAGCGGGCGTCAAAACCTGCGGCATCCTGGAGAGCCTGCTCCACACCAAAGGGTTAACGGTAACGGTCAACTCCAAGAAGGGTGCAGGAACTTACTCAAGAGTTGGTCATTCGAAACGATTCGAGCTCTTTGTCACATGAGCCCCAAGCTCGCCCAAGTGTATGTCTTGTCACTTATATCTGCTAAATATGAAGAACCGGGCGGAGCACTGCCGTAGAACTACCCGAAACAGAAGCACCGCTCAAAATCGAGAGGGGAGAACTACGAACCAGCTTAATCAAGAGACATCAAAGCATGGACGACTTCGAACTTGGTCCGAGTGGCTCTGTCTCCGATGAACAACAGAGGACCTGGACTGACACCCGGGCCACGGCTCGTCACTACCGGTTGTCCGTGCACGCTCAGCTTGTTCCAAAGATATTGACCAGAGAGAAAGGACACAAGAACGCACGTGGAAAGTAACAAAGACCCTTGACGCACGTGTAAGAGGAACTTGACAATTCGCTTGGACGCCGTCAGACTGGCAGGAGCGCTGAGAGCATGTTCTTAGGACGCGTTGTGATCAAAGTGTTGCCAGGTGTTGGCCAGAAAAAGCCGGGGTACTTAAAGTGTTTGCAAACGAAGGACGATGAATACCAGCAGGACAGGACCTACCTGGCGTCGAGGCCCGCTCTCAATCTAAAACTGGCTAAGGGGGCAAGAGATACATAACAGGGTACGGGCAAACGTTGAGGGCTTAACGACCTAAGACAGCTTTTCTCATCTCTCGACACAATCTTTGCGATCGGACGAAACCGAGTGTTGCGGCGAAGGTGCGAAGGTGACCTTTGAATGTCAACGGTCGTCTCCAAAAAAGGCACGAGTGACGTTTGGGACAAGCGATCAACCGAGGAAAGATGAAACTCCTTGAAGCACAGGTCAGACTGGAGGGTGTCTGAACAGGAGATACTGTGAGCATACCTCAGGAAGTGTTCATCACGGCCCCGGACTCTTTCCGAGAGGAAAGCCGGTGCGCCCTCTATGACGTCAGCGGACAGGTTGCTTTGGCAACCCAACATGTGGTCCTTCCCTCTCTTAATATCCCTACCTATCCAATGGTGAGCTTCACAGACGCTGGGATTATACGGCTTTAACCTGGCTTGTCGCTTAATCGCTGCCAACAACTGTGGCCCACCAACAACATCAAGTCAAGGCGTCGAACGAGCTCTGGGCAGCCAAAGAGGACTACTAGCTTGTAGCATGTCCAAGAAGATGTACTGTCGCAAGTAGGCCAACGGAAAAATTGCTGAGCGGCTTGAGAGCTGAGCAAAGTCACTCTACTGAGCAGAGCTGCCATCAGGTATGTCTAGTTCTGCGCTGCGGCCGTGAGGTGAAGCTCTGACGGAAAAGATATCGCCTTGAAAAGTAACAGTTCTTTGTGAGCAGGTACCCGCTTCGTATGGGGGGTTTACTCTTTTCATGACTACTCTTTCTAAAATGTGCCGTTCTAAATGTGCGGAATCACAGAGCACAGAAAAGTACCTGTGGGAAAGCCAGGTATTTGTCATCATCGCACAGTTACGTTGGAGAATCAATTTTCTCGGGCCCGGAACAATCAGCGGAGAGAACGAAGACTGAACCTAAGGAAAGACAATCGGTACGATCCAACAAATACTTTCTCGATCCTCTACATAACTGTGAGACACGCTCTTCCGTTGCAACAATGCGTGCGACCATAAGTAAGCGCGCCAAAGCCCCCTCTCCCGGCATCAGACGTCCACCATACCGCGCGTAAGCTTTCAAAGCTCGTTAAGCACCTCATCATTGCCTGAGCGTCTCTGACGTCTAATGAGGAGGGGCTCCTCCAAACGGAAAACCCAGTAGTTAAATTATGGTCATGTGGACACGCTCTCACAAACAAGCCTGCCAGAACCGATATTTGTTTGTGCAAGTCCCGTCTCTTACTTGTTGCTATCAGTGCCTCGGAGTACTATAATTCGAATAAGAGAGCAGTCTCACTCAGCCTGGGAGGCCACCAGTATAAGGCTTCAAGGATGCCCACACTATTTATTTAGCATTGCCCACAAGACTTATTGTTGTGGGGATACCGAACAGAAACGACCGCGTGAGCAGCTTCAGACCCTACGCCGCAAAGTGGTGAGCAGAACCTCTGCCAAGGGTGTGCGTCGTCCTCCTGCGCTGAATGCGTGAGATGTAGTTTGACAGGAGACGTTTCGCCTTTCAAAAGGCACAATTTGGGTGCCATACGGATGGAGAAGTTTCAATTCTAAACGAAGGCTTCCGTTTTCAAGTGGGTCGGAAAAAGTGCTTTCACATAGGTGCGGCATTGCTCAGGCAAGAATCCTGCCAACCAGATACTGCTTATCACCACACGAATAATCTCTGCAAAAAGCAACTTGGTCGGGCTAAGGACAGTCAGCGGAAGAACAAGATCGTTTTGAAGTCAGATCAACCTAGAATAACTTGGTATTAGATTGGCCTTTCGATATTACAACTGCAGAAGACCAGGGTCTCCTCTAGGCCGTGACTCTCCTCTAGGCCGTGACTGAGCACCCCTGCACCCCCTCTCCCGGCATCGTGAGAGGAATGAAAAGCTTTCTGAGCTTTTAAGCTCAATTGCTGCACCTTCTATCATTGCCCGGGGGTCTCGAACCTATAAGGTGGCGCTCCTCCAGTCCGTAACACCCCAACCCAGGAAGGGTCAAATGAACATACCTATCCAAAGAAGCCGGTGTTAAAAAATGGAGCTCCTGTACGGCGCCTGCCCAACGCCAAGATTGACTGCCTCAATCATCTTAGGGCACTCCACAGTTGTTCCAAAATGTCAAGTTGTTCAAGGAGCCAGGACGGGTTTGTGACGAGACCCAAAACCCTGAGTTTACAACCCTGAACTTTCGCAACCATAAGTCTGCTCATTTATTGGTTTGAAGTTAACACAAATTGAGATCGGTAAGGTGTCCAAAGTCGGTCCCAACCGGAGGTGGCCAAAACCTGATCGTCTGCAAGAGAAAGGGAAAGAGGGACACCTACACATAGTGCAGCCTTAGGTGTTTTTGTTTGCAGGAGCTCGCGTAGCTTCGAAGCCCTAGGTCGAACATGCGAAAATTACGGGCCTGCTCTCCAAAGTCCTCAGCAAGAGTCTTCCGAATCCAAAAACAGGGACCCGACCAAAGGTAATCCTTGATGATCTTAAGACAGCTCTTGTCTTCCTCGACATGGTCTGTGCACAGAAAACGAAGTGGTTGCAGCGGTCTCTTTCGATCAATGGTCATCTCCAAACGGAGTGCAGGCAAATCCTCAAGAGTGGCTCGTTCAAGACTAGCAACCAGCAGTGAGCTACAAGCTCGGTCAAAGGGTTCGTCTTTGCCACCCAAAGATGCAAGGACCGGATGGAGCATCACCCAAAACAGAAGCACCGCTCAAAGTCCAAATGACAGAACCGGGTTACCTGAAGAAATGAAAGCGGAGACAACATCAAACTCAAACAGAGCGGCTCAGTCGGCTGAATGTGTGCGACTCGGGCTGGCACCCGGGCCAAGGCTCGCCATCACCACTTATCCGTGCAGCTTAGCTTATCCTAGTCACCGACTCATGAATTGCCTTCACAAAGAGAGCACGAGCGAATTCGTTCTGGCAAGTGACTAACAAAACTTGAGGCATGAGAAAGAAGTACCTGACAAATGGCTTGGGAGGGGCGTAAGACGGTGCGCACAAGTCGCATTGAGAGCGTGTTCTCGGGACGGATTGTCGTTGCCTGTTTTCATCGGACTCTCTACGGGTGAGCTCAGGCTGGCCAAGGTTGTCCCCGAAATCTTATGAAAGCTGTTGCCCCTTTCCAACTTCTGCTCTACCATTTGACAACGAGACTGGAGCAGATTGAAGCATCAATATTGAAGGTCCGATATGCCTAGAGGCGAAAACTTTCGTAAGTACCCAGTTAAAGCGTGCAACTGCGTTTTAGTGAGCTCAGAAGTAGAAAACGCTACCAGTGGTGAACTTCAAGTTTTCTCACTAGTTGATCCACCTATACGAAATGGCCCGTGATTGGCATGGCAAAGCAGCTCATGCCGTGCAATAAGTGCAGGAGGGGGGCCACACTGAAATGCTCCCAAGCATTGGTCAGTGAAACCATGGACAGGAAATCAGACTGCTCAAGATCTGAGAAGGACGCCAACATGAGACAAAGGACTGGTGCGCTTGACTCAGATCTGGGTGGGCGAGAACCTTGGATGACTGCGGACGGGGTAAGACCATGGGTCAACACAGACACTTCGCAACATGTTCGAGGTCATTTTGTAGCAAAAAACAAGTGTTGCTGACGTCATCACCTCGACTTCATCTGGCGAACAGATGCAAGCGCACAGATAGTTAGTCATGACGAGTGAACCCTCACTTAAACCCGTTGGAAAGCTGCCGGACATTGTCCGTCTGCATTCAAGCACATCCGTCCCTAGCCTCTCGTTGAGAATGGACTCTCCTTTCAGGGCGCCTTAGGCTGTTGTCAAAGGCCAGCCCTGGCAAACTTACCGCCAAAGAACAGGTCAGCGTCAGTGAAGCTAGGAGCGAGCGCATGACTGTTTGGACGACCGGTTCTTGTGAAGTGAGAACAGAGACGTTTGAAAAGAATGGCACCAATTGCTCATGTGATGAGCTGCGTTTGCTTACACCTCCAGCTGCAGACACCCTAAGCTTAGGCAAAGCTGGAGTTTCGAGAAATGACTGAGAGCTTGACTACGCTCTTCATTGGTTAAGTGCTTACAGTACCACCGTTCAACAGATCCAAGGCGTTCAGATTGACCTAAGTCTTCTCAAATGAACTGTCTATTGAGGGGCTGCTTAGCTCTTCAACAATCGTTCGTGGGTAAGGCAATAGGGAGTCTCCGTTCTGAAGTCAACAGAACACCAAGCTGGATCCGTCTGGGTCTTCAGGTGAGAAGCCTCAACAACTCGACACTCCTAGGAAATGTTGATATCCAAGTTTAGACAGCTTGGGCTATCCACTTTCAATGCTTCTAAGAGTGTTTCGAACAAGACTTACCATGCAAAAAGAAAGCCAATTTAAGAACACCTAAGAATTGCGTCATTAACGGCCCAGCCACATGGTAAGCAGAGTCGCGGTCACTGGCGTACCTTGTCCTTGCGGTGGGTCGTGAGGCACAGTTTTGACGGGGAAAGGAAACGCCTGATGCAAGTGCCGCACGATCCAGGTGGATGCTTTCTAGGTCTGTATAGAAGACGCCTCCTCACTCAACTTTGCAGAACGAATCTTGGAAGTCAATTCGGTGTCACACAATGGCGGTCCATGCAAAGGCGTTTGGCGAGAGTCTTGCCATATGGATGTTTGTCATTACCACACACGTAAGACATACCGAGCTAGCGAACAGCTGAAGAAAAAGAGAGATTGATTGGTCCCAGAAGGGTTTGATGACCCACATGTAGTCTGACGCTGCTCAGTTTTAAGTTTGACTTGGGACATCTGATCCGTTCTGTGCTGCCTGCTACCAGGAACCGTCTCTAGGCCTTCACTGAGTACGTCAGAGCCCTTCTTCCAGAAAAGAGTGGCAAATCGAGCTTTCAAGAGAGAAACCCAAGAACGTGAAAGGTCACGCAGTCCATCAAAGACAGTAAGCGGCATATCATGATCGAAAGGCAGATTGTACTCCGACTGCACAGGAGACACGGAGGATTTTGACACCAACTGCAGTCGGCATTTGAGGGCAGCCTACGCTAAGTGAGTCTATGCCATAAATCCCTCATACGTACCCCCCATCTCAGCTAAGATTCCGCTTTTCATTTGTGGGCGTCCTTAAGAAGCGCTCTTGACGGGTCGTTGTAAGCTTCTGTTGCTTGCTGAACGGATACCTTGCCAAACTAACTCATCGAGAGACTCTTCTCGAAGTCGTACCTAGTAGTGTAACGCTAAAAGCGGCATCAGATCGTTGATCAGGACGTTCCGCGTTCATCCGATGTGGCTTTTTCTTGTCCTCTAGCAGGATACTCGCCAAAAGATACAGGGGCATCGCTCAGCAGAGGCCGGAACAGTCTTAGGGAATGTTAAGGAGGAAGACACCGCAACGTTAGATTCGAATGAGTCATATACCCGTCACAACAGAAAATGTGGAGGTAGAACGCTCCACCGTAAAGAATGCCGTGCTTCGGAGGCGTCTTTCAAACAAATCGCTTCGCAAACTTCACAAAGAGACGACGTTATAAAGGCCACAACAGGGACAAAGGACAAGTCTGGGTCCAGAACTAAAGTGTAGAGCTCGGAGAGAAGGGACCACACTGAGAATGCGAGAAGCAAGGTTTACAAGGCGCCTCATTCGCGCCCACATGACCCTATAGCAAGCTGGGAAAGAATATGACGAGATCAGGCAGGTGCACCCGAGCTTCACTAGCTTGGCTTGTTTCACTGGTCCATTGGTGTGTATCGAAGCGAGATCGAATCCAAAAAAGAACAAGCTTCCAAGCATCAATCTAACAAAAAAAAGTCAGGACCAAAATCTCTGCGAGTACAACAATCTGCCGAGCCCTTGTTACATCTGGGTCGAACGTGCAAACCAAACAAGGAAAGGTACTAACAGTTTAAAGGCGGCCTCTGAGTGGTCTAATGATGGGAGCAAAGAGACCCCCAACCCGTGCTTCGTCCTTGCCCACCAGCAAATTGTGACAATCGCATCAGCCTAACTTTATCTCCGGAAAAAGACTCCTTTAAAAACTCTTTTAAACGCATACCCACTTTGATCCTCCTAAGTGCTCTTCATTGGTCCATTTTGTTTGCCTAATACCCCTGCCATTTAATGTTTCAGAGCCCTCTTTCTTTTGATAAACCCGTGAATTCTTTAACGACGAAATATGAGGCTTTCAATGATGGGAAGCTTTCCAAAAGTACCATGATGAACAAATATGCTGGCGCTCGTTTGCGGGAGATGGCCTTCATCAAGAAGGTTCCTTCAGGTCTGATTTAAGGGTCTCAAACCCTCCCGTAACCTTTTCATGGCTCAACGCAATGAGTAGTTTACATGCCCTGCGCCATGATTTCAGAATCCTCTCAAACCCCCTCCCTGCAAAGCCGCGGAGTGCAGGGAAACTCTCTTACCACTTCTCTTTGTACTGCCACCTAGAGAAGTGAGAGCTGAGATGTCTTGAACAACCTTGGGACGGTAATTAGAAAAACGTACGTGTGCGGGCAGAGCCATCGACAGAAAAAACGGCGTCGCAACAACGAGGAATGATCAAGGTCGCAGATCGGTTTTGAAGACTGTCGCTGTCCCGGTGTCGAGCCTGCTTTCCACAGAGACCTCCAGTTTCAAATCCCAGGCGTGGTCTTACATGCGGAATGGAAACTAGAATAAACAAGTCACCGAAACTTGTGGGAAACGGACTTTCCTACCAACTTGCAAATGTACAGGCTGGCAGGCTGGCCAATCAATAACCCCTGTGCCGCCAACCTGTGTTACGAGGGCATTAGAGGGACTCCATTACCCGCTTTTGAGCTTCCAAAGCTCATCAAGTGCACCTCATCATCGCCTGAACATTTCTTACACCGTTGTAAACCAGATTATGTCTGCCGATGCCGAAGGCTGGCGTCAAACTTTCCGCTCTGCAATGCTCCTCATCGACAGCAGAGAGGGTTGACCTTGGGGGAGGTCAACAAACCGGCGTTCCAAGACGAGCAGGAACAGACCGTGGAAAGGCCTCGAAGGTTCCAACGCAAAACCCAAAACTTCACAATCGAAACTCAGAAACGCCGTTGAGTTACAATTCGAACCCAATGGCATTGTCACAAAGAGTCTATCTTTCCAAAGAAAGGAGATAGGGGGTTGGTTTTTTCGCACTTCGGCTGCATACTATGTTACTCCAGCCTTTGGAAGCAATAAATACGTGTACTGAACTCAATTGCATACGACGTTGCCAAAGGTGATCAAGAAAGGCAAATCGTTAGACTCTCAAATGTCCCAGAGCAGGGCGAAGTAGGCGCAACAAATACCAGGCAAGGAAAGTAGAGCACAAGGATTATCCTTTTGAAATTGCTTCTTTGCGGGACCTACCGAGCGTCGAGACCCCTTAAGGCGGACCTGCTTTTGAGTGTGAGGATTGGATCAGGAGAAAGTCGTTATCAAGAGGGATACAAAACAGGGTAGGGGGACGTGGTAAGGGCTTAACAACCCAAGACAGCTCGTCTAGTCTCTTTACACAATCTGCGCGGCGGGCACTTAAAAGAAGGACGGTTTCAGATAGTTTCGCTTCACCACGAGCAGATTGAATGGTCATTTCTCCGGGAAAAGGTACACAGGAGTGCCTCAGCGGATGTGTGGGACAGAGTCTGAAACTTTGAAGTCACGACATGTCTTGGAACTCAGATTGGAGCAGCTTGTCAACCGTTTGCAGGGCGTCTGAAAGATACGACCGACTTGAGAGTGTTTTTCATTATATGTTCGTCCTTGCCGGTTGCGATCAAGACGCTTTTGTTACTGGCCAAAAGCAAAGTGGGACTGTTGGAAAAGGGTAGACGTTGCACCCTCTATGACGACAGATAACAAAAAGTGCTTCAGCAACGTCCGTGTCTTGACATTCCCTAATTATCCGTCCAAGGATCAGCTCATAGACGGCCAACTGCAGATTACCTAGCTTGTTGCTTGCTTGTTGACAAGAAACCTGGCCCACTGAGTGCATCAAACGGAGGCTTAACGGTATTACACCAGAAATAGACGAAGGTTGGGATTAGGGCTAGCACGCCTGAAACTATAGCAGTTCTCATTGTGCAGATCTCACTTCTGAGGCTTGTTGCCGTCAGCGGCTCCATACCGAAATCGGAGAGGGAAAGGTGTGGTCTCACTCGCCTTTGGGGCGAACAAGGTAAAGCTTCAACGAGGCTTAGCCTACCTGCTCCGAGCATTTGCAACAGCTGAACTTTGATGAACGCTACACAATCAATAGAAAGCAGCTTCGAAGCCTAACCATAACCACAATAAAGCTAAAACGCTGTCAGGAGTATGCCGCGTCCTGCGGTGACATTGTGAGTGAAGTTTTGAGGACAATTGTCCGCCTCAAATGTAAGCTATTTGCAGATACAGGGTAGAAGGGGTGAGAACTTTTTGACTCGTTAAAGGAGGCCTGCTTTGTGAAATGCGTGGAGTACTGTTTACTCACACAAAGAGCGGCATCGTAAATCCTGCCACACAGATACTTGACGAAAAGCCGCAATCAGCTACTGACTTGATTGGACTGAGACGACTTAGCGGAGGCAAAACACCCCTCCATAGACGGTTCGCCATTTCAAATGCAAATCCGGCCTCCTTCACCCGCTCTTCCCTTCTTCATCTTTGGTCACTAGGACGGTTGCCTCTGGGCCGCCATTGAGCACATCAACGCCCTCAATATTGCCATCAAGGTGTCAACTTTCTGAGCTTCCTAAGCTCATTGGGTGCAACTCATTATCGCCCGAGGGTCCCTAACGTCTATGATGCAGCACCTTTCGAATTGTGAAAACCCGAAACGGTCAGGTGGACATGCTCCTCCAAACACCGGCGTGAAAACCCTGCGGCATGAAGCTTTAGTAGAGCGCCTGCTCCATCCCAAGGATAGTTGACCTAACAAACAGTTCCGGGGGCTCACCACTGGTGTTTGAGAGTAGTGAGTTACTCAAGGAGCAGAGATTACTACATCTTTATGACGAAGATTCCAAAAACCTGACCCCACAAACGTGAGAGTTCACAAACTTCGAGGTGGCATAGCCCCAATTGTTTCAAGTAAGGGGGAGAGGAAGAACACTTCACATGGAGCAACCTTGAAGATTCTGCTGTGCAGGAGCTATCATGACTTGGAACATCAGCAAAGAGAAGTCGACAACCAGAAAACGTACAAGAGGTAGGACCTAATGAACCCAAGATAGCTTGTTTTCCACTCATTTTGGGCAGTAGGCACAGGAAACAATACCGCCTCTTAGGGCAAGGGTAGTGGTCACTTCCGAATCACGACCAGGTTGTCTCGAAGAAAGGCGCAGCGGAATACCCAGAGTGGCCCATTTGGGAGCTCTTGCGACTTTTGAGCTACAAGCTCAGTCAAGTGTATTTCTTTGCCACCCATAGATACTTACATGAGAAGAAGCGGAGGATTCGCTGATAAGAGAACCTGCGCTTCGAAAGTCGAAAAGGAGGAATGCGGACCTGCCACCTCGAAGGGGTATGAGAGGATGGACGAAGTCAAACTTGATCAGAGTGGCTCTCTCTGTGAGGACTTGAGCTGGCACCCGGGCCAAGGCCACTTGTCCATGCACCGCTCAGCGTATCCTAAGACATCGACCACTGCGATGGGTTCCAGAGACCAAGGGGAGGACAACGCACTTTGGAGAGTGACCAACAATCCTTGAAGCACGAATGAAGTTGGAACGTGACAAACCGCATGAAGGGCATCAGGCTGGGACACGGCTTTCACTGAGAGCATGTTCTCAGACACCCTATCATTGCCTCTTCGGATGAAACTGTTTTCAGGTGCTGGCCAGAGACAGCAACACTTCCCGAACTATTGTGAAAGTGAAGCTGCGAATAAGGTGCCTCCAGGACTTTGGGCGCAGTCAAGTGATGACAAGCATTTGATGCACATTATACCGCTAATGTTCAAAGCAATGACATGCCTGGAGATAAAAGCTTCCGATACTCCCCAGAAGTCGCAGCACGCAAGTGCATCAGACACAAGAGACTTCGTAAGAGTGGGAGGCAGCATCATCCACTCGTTCCAGTTACTCTCACCTTGATTTACCCACACAAAAACGCGGTTAACAACATGAGTGAGCAGCTCAATACTATGCAGTAAGTCCAGGGGGGGGGGCAGACTGGGATACTTCAAAGGAACAGTCTAGGGAACCATGGCAGTGAAATCGGACTGCTTAGAACATTGATAGAGCGGGCAGTCAAAAACGGACTGGTGTGTTTCACTCCACTTTCGGACGGGCAACCTTCAAAGATGAATTTGGACAGGTAAGACCCTGAGTCAAAGCAAACTGCGCATCGCGCAACCATGTTCAATGCTACCCTATCACAATCCAAGAAATGCTCACACCATAACCAAAACTTTTGTCTACGAAGGAATGCCCTTCGGAGATTGCATGTCCGCAATTGGGCATACCCAATCTTGAGCCACGCATTAAAAGCGCATGTCCTTTGATGGGACACCTTAGGCTGCAAACAGGACGCCAGCCTGGCAAGCTAGTTACCGAGGAACAGATCAGCTGCAGTGACGCCAAGATAGGGTGCATGATTCAGAAGGCAAACGAATTCTAAGAGAATCAAGATGACCGATCAGGCACAAATTGCTTGTACTTGTAAGATGCGGATAACTTCCGATTCCAAACACCTAAGCCTAACGGAACTTCTCAGAGAGTAGTTGACCACTTGGCTCCGTTCCTGAAACGTCAAGCTGCTTCTAATAGTACCCAAGGACAACTTGTCCTTGGGTACTATTAGAAGCAGCT
>CAJPVJ010000918.1:0-19458 GCA_905397405.1 Oppiella nova
TTGTTAATTTTCATACATATGTTACAAGTAATGTAACTTATTATCGATGAAAACCAAATAATATAATAGAATAGATTTGTATTAAAGATATTTTTATTTCAAATATCGAAAGTGTTATTAAAATAAAGAATTATCTCTAATTGAAAATTACGTGAATTCAAAGGAAACACTTAATATGATTGAAGTGTTTGACATCAACAGATTTAAATATCCTTTTAATGATTTTCAATATGTTTTTACTATTGAATTTAGAATAATATACTGTTAAAAGTGTATCTCTTAAATATTTAGTATACATTAAATTGTATTTATTGATCTGTGAATAAATTAATGACGAATTTACACGAATTTTCCATTCATTTTATGAATTAATGTTTTTGAGTTCAAATAAAGGTTTAATGCGGTTTAATACTAGGAAACTCATACTGTAATGGATATTACCGGTTTAGTACCGAAATCAGCGCATTTTGAATGTAATGCAAATGTTTACAATGAATTGGGAATCCCACAAACGCTTGGTATTGACTTTGAGCCGAAAGGCAATTTCACATTTACCTGGGCTTTGGCCGTAAGTATTCATTTATTTTTGTTTAGACTACTATTAATATGAACCCAAACACAGGTGGATGACCAAAACGAACATGTCTTGTGCGCCAACCACTTCTTTTATATCAAGGAACTCATTAAACGAACACATTATAGGTATTAAAATCCACAATTAATTAAATGATAATTCATTTCTACTCTTATAGTGCAATCCCAGTGGCCATAAATCACACGAGATTTTGGATAATTAACTCAATTAATCAAACTTTTGATTCAACTCTCAGTTATATTCAATCAAATGTCAGACAATATAATAAAAGCAATTCTAAACAATTATAAATAAATTTTCATTTGACAGGAAGTGGACATAAGTGTAGATATGTTTCCGATTCACGATTCGTTTCTAACGGTTATGGATGTAATTTACTCGGAAATGGATACACAGATGGCTATAATGGGAGGCATATACGCGACCACGAAATCCAATTCCTTGTTTGGCGTCATTCATATATTTCACACAGAAGTCAAACTCATTAATAATGCATTTCTAAGAATTGTTTCTAAAATATATTACTTTCAGATTTGGATTTTTATTTCCTTAATAATAATTCTTTCAAGTCTTATATTGACTCTAAACGTACTTTTATTTCTGGAGTTAATTACTTCGTGAGTATTTGTATTTTTAACAATTAATTATTAAATTCAATGCAATTACAGACAAGATTTAAACTATAATAAAATACCGACATTTGGTCATCAGTTATGGATTGTAATCAACGCAATGTTTATGCAATGTTTGTTTATTTTGTATTTTAAACTATTATCATAAAATTAATTCTTCCTCAAAGCCTTTAATTTCAGATATCTATCGCGAATGGATTACTCCATATTAATAGCAGTCTTACTATTCTTCAAAGTTTGTATAATAACTCTATTTTCGTCTCAAATTCTGTGCATAACTATAGAGAATCCGTTTTCTGTGATCGATTCCGTCGAAGAATTGGCCGCAAAACCAGAATTAATTCCTATGCTATTCAGTGCTGAGGCAGATATTGAAAGTCTAAAAGTAATTCAGTGTTTATTAATTTATTTTATACAAGAATTATGAATATTTGCAGAATATTCCGGAAGTCAGTAATGCAGTGAACAAAGCAAATGAAAACTATTTGGGATATGATTTCGAGAAGTTGTTTGAAGGCATTAATCAACACATCAATGATATAAGTGTTTTAAAAACACACGTATTATTGGCCTCTAAATCGGATCTTCAATTCATTCGTGATATAAATATAGTTAAATTTAAGAAAATAACTCATATATCAAAACAATTATACGGCAATCGAATCACTGGTCACGTGGTTAACAGAAATGTCGACAAATTTGTTGTCAATACTTTCAAACAAATGTAAGCAATGATAAAAATGCAATAATTCCTATAATGAACACCATTTCAGTGTATCTGCGAGTCGAGAGATGGGATTTTTGAACAAATGGCTCGAAGCGGGTCTTCAGCAAGCGTTTGAAGCCTTTGTCAACAAATCATTTGTTTTTGAGGATCAAGAACCCAATCCTTATACTATGAATTTGGATGAATTCAAAATAGCCCTGGGTCCTTACTTATTAGGAATTCTCGGGGCTTTGGTTCGACTTTTTTGGGAGAATCTGAGTCCTTATGACGAAGAGGTGCAACAAATGCATAAAAATGAGTTCAATAATGAAAAGCGTCGGAAAAAAGTGTTTAATTTTGATAAACAGGAATACTTAGTGGCCTTAGACTTGTCCCAAACTACCCCTCCTTTCTATGTATTGACGCAAAAATTTCGCAATAAATTCAAACAAAATGTAATATAAATTCTCAATTATTTGTTTTCAAATAAACTTTTGCATCGTTTGAATATAATATTCATGAATTACATTTTTTATTTCATTTAAATTTAATATTTATATTATTCCAATGTATTCATACTTAGTTTTATTACATAAAGATATTTTTTGATTTGCAAATTAATTAATCTAAGGAGTTGGATCAAGTCAAAATAGTGCTGGGTCCTTATATATTAGCAATTCTGTTTGTCGACTATTTTGGCAGAATTTAAGCACTTATGACAAAAGGATGCAAAAAATGTATAGAAATGAGTGTCGTTTGAATCAAAAGCGTAGGAAAAGTCGTTAGTTTTGAAAAAGAGAAATATTTATTACCCGTCCATACGATTCCTCAATTATTAAGCAAAATGTTTCGTAATTTTTAAATTTATTTTCAACAATTATTTTCTATAATAATTTATACAATTATTTGAACACTTATAGCACTTATCAATATGAATATAATTTAGTAGTTTATTATTTCTATTCAATTAAAGTGTTATACAGTAGTAATAAATTATTATATATTATTACTAATAATTTATATTCACTAATTTTGTTATTATTTAATTATTATTGTATCGATATATATATATAAATTTAATTAAAAATTTTAATAGTAATCGAAAACACTTAGTCGAATTAAATGTCTATTCATTTAGTAATTAATATGTAATATCATCTAAAAGTTCATACATTATGTAACACTCGCTAATATTGTTTACCAATAATAATATGCATAGAAATCCAATTATATTATAAATTCAATATTAATAATAAACGAATTTTCAATAATTTATATATTTTATTATTCTAATGAAACAGTTAGTGTTAATAACAATAACTTAATCTTTAGTTTAATTTTTAAAAGTTAATCTTTTAATAATCCATTCATTTATAAAATGGATGGATTTGTACCAAAGTCAGCGAACTTTGAATGTGTTTTCGATTTATTAGACGACAAGAAGATAATCCCACAAAAGTTTGGCTATGATTTTGATCTGAGGGGCAATTTCACATTCACCTGGCCATTAGCTGTGAGTTATTTGCAAATGTATAATCATATTATTTTACTGACAATTGTCTTATGAATGGCCAACTCGTAAGATGGACGACCTGGAGATGAAGGTGCTCTGTGCCAGTCATCTATTTCTCATCAAAGAGTTGGTCAGAAGAACACAATACGGGTATTAAAAGGCAATTGAAAACATAGCGTATGATTAGTAATGGATGACTTTAAAGGGCAATCCCGGTGCTCATCAATCACAGCCGGTTCCTCACACTGGACGACGAGAACTTTGATCCCACTCTCGCTTACATTAAGTCTAATGTTAGACATTGAATAACATTATAAACAATAGAAATGTGAGCTTTTATTTGACAGGAAGTGGACATAAGCGCCGATAGCTTTCCACTCAATCATATGTTCCTCTCGTTTCTCAACATATTTTACTCACAAATGGACTCAACACTGGCTATAATGGGAGGCATTTATCCGTCCACTAAATCCAATCCCTTTTTCGGGATAATGAATATTTTTCACAAAGAAGTGAGGAATAAGTGGATAAATAGCCTATATATTAATGTTTCATTTATAATGATTTAGATTTGGTTTTATATTGTATTAACGATATTGACATCAACTTTAATGTTAACTATAAACATATTTATTTTCTTGAAAATTGATAAACAGTAAGTATTTATCTCGAAATAAATCAAGAGAATTAACGTTTCAAATCACAGATTAATAGGTTATAAATATGAAGTGATTGATCGCCAACTGTGGACAGTATTTAATGCAATGTTTATGCAAAGTTTGTGAAACAGTACTTTCATTTATTTGCAATTTGACTAAAAATATTATATTCTTCGTTAAAGCCTTTCATTTCAGATATTTATCTCGAATGGATTACTCCATATTAATAGCAGTCTTACTATTCTTCAAAGTTTGTATAATAACTCTATTTTCGTCTCAAATTCTGTGCATAACTATAGAGAATCCGTATTCTGTGATCGATTCCGTCGAAGAATTGGACGCAAAACCAGAATTAATTCCTATGCTATTCGCTTCTGAAGCGGATATTGAAGACATTCAAGTAATTCAAGTGTTTATATTTCAATAAATCAATTATTTTAAGAAGTCTTTTGAATTATTGATGTGACAGAACGACCGACAGCTGAGTTCTGCGGTCAACAAAACGCTGGTCAACAACAGGGAGCGATATTTGGGACATGATTTTCAGCAATTATTTGATGGCATCAATGATCTCATCACTAATATCAGTGTTTTCAAAACACACGTATTATTGGCGTCTAAAGGAGCCATTGAACACATTATTAACTTGAGTCGAGAAAAGTATGAGAAAATCACTCATCTTTCAAAACACATTTATCAAAACCGAGTTCACGGTTATGTAATCAACGCCAACGTCAATAAGCACATCGCGCAGCATTTTAAACAAATGTAAGTTTAGGTGTCAAATCTGTTTAATTAAATAACATTATTAATGAGTTTATCGTAATTCATATATCTTCAGTACTTTCTGAGTTACTTAGGATTTATTTGATTTGTAAAACAAAGTTTTATTTAATATATTGTTTTCAGTCTTTATGACAGTCGAGAATCGGGTCTACACATGAAATGGATAGAGTGTGGCATCAAACAGGCGTACGACACGTTTGTCGACAAATCATTTGTGTTTGAACTCAAAGAGAAGACAATTGCTATGATTTTGGATGAAATGAGAATAGTTTTGGGCCCTTATTTCGTTGGCATTCTTATAGCTTTCTGTGTGTTTGTGTTGGAAAATACGGACTTCTCTAACAGTAATTTGGAAGAAAGGGCTAAATTGGAGGCCAATTACGAGATGAATGAAAAACGAAGGAAACCTTTCTCTAAGTTTGAAAAGAAAATATATCTCTTATCGGATGAAAATTCTTCAATACATCTAATCATTGATAAGTATCCGTATATTAGACAAAACAAACGTTAAATAAATCACTGAAATACCAAATTTATATTCAGGATCAGCTATGAGCTCATCAATGCATAAATTTAATGAATTAATAATTTATTTAAACAATTAAATAGAACAAATAATAAACTAAAAATTAAATAAGTACAGGTTTATAAAAATTTATACAAATGCTATAAAATTTGAATAATTTGGAAAAAGTGTAAGAATAGTACTGTTGAGCGCCACTATATGTTTAATCAAGATAGTAAAACATTGATTCTCGATTCTCATGACAAATACGAATAATAAAACTAACTTGCTGTCAAACAAGATTTATAACATGTTATTATAATAAACAAAAGCAAAGAATAAGTTTATTCAACTTGCGGTCAATTTTCTAAAGCATATACTTATTAATCTCACAATTGAACCAAACATGAGCTTATCTTGGTCCAATTGTTCATTTTTATCAACTAAAGTTTGAAAAGAAAATATATCTCTTATCGGATGAAAATTCTTCAATACATCTAATCATTGATAAGTATCCGTATATTAGACAAAACAAACGTTAAATAAATCACTGAAATACCAAATTTATATTCAAGATCAGCTATGAGCTCATCAATGCATAAATTTAATGAATTAATAATTTATTTAAACAAATAATAAACTAAAAATTAAATAAATACAGGTTTATAAAAGTTTATACAAATGCTATAAAATTTGAATAATTTGGAAAAAGTGTACAAATGTAAAAGAATAGTACTGTTGAGCGCCACTATATGTTTAATCAAGATATTAAAACATTGATTCTCGATTCTCATGACAAATACAAATAATAAAAACTGCTGTCAAACAAGATTTATAACATAATAAACAAAAGCAAAGAATAAGTTTATTCAACTTGCGGTCAATTTTCTAAAGCATATACTTATTAATCTCACAATTGAACCAAACATGAGCTTATCTTGGTCCAATTGTTCATTTTTATCAACTCGCTAATTGCATACTTGGAGACAAACACTTTATACTGAGGGGGAGGACTGTATCGAAAGCAAAAGCCACTGAATTGTTGGGTATAAGAGCCGTTGTCCTCAAACACAAGCCATTCCTTGCAATTCATTTCAATCATTTGAAAGTCTCGTCGAATACAGTCTTTATCATCAAAAGTGAGGCCCCAGAGAGTGGTTGGATAGATGTGCCGGGAGTTGGGCTCCAAATGGTCTTTGAGTAGAGGTATGGGTTTCGGGATCTTGTGCTCCACGAAAACGTTTAGAAAGGCGTCATAAGTGCTGGCATTCAAGTAATACATCATTTCTTTGCCGCCGTTTGAATGGACGACAACTCTTTTGGAGACAATACGAGTGACAAAAGTGAAGGCAGACTCGCAGTAATAACGGCCGGGCTCTCCAATCACTGTCACGTTATTGTTCGGGAAATGTGAGTCCAAACTCTCGTTGATCACGTGAGCCATCTCCGAGAAAGTGGCCCTTTTGTCCACCACTTTCATGTGATAAGTGGTGTCACATCCGGGAAAGCCTCCGCCGATGTCCAGCAAACTCATGTCAAACCCCATATCCAATGCCATATCAAAGGCCTGTCGCGCCAACTCTATAGCCTTGAGGAAGGACTCACTTCCCTGACAGCCGGTGCCCACATGAAAGGCTATTCCCATTACGTTCAGTGACAGCGACTTGGCTTTCGTGAGCAAAGCGTCCACTTCTCGGATATCGGCTCCGAATTTATCGCTCAATTTCAGAGATGACTCCTTGTCCTCCACTTTGATTCGCAACACAAGCCTTGCCTTTGGATACAATTTATGCATTTTTGTCAACTCTTCCGAGTTGTCAAAAGTCATTAAATCAGTGGACACTGCCTTCGAGTACTTAATACATGAATCACTTTTACACGGATTTGATCTTTGCCGCCGTTTGAATGGACGACAACTCTT
This sequence comes from Oppiella nova, assembly GCA_905397405.1. Lineage (NCBI taxonomy): Eukaryota > Metazoa > Arthropoda > Arachnida > Sarcoptiformes > Oppiidae > Oppiella > Oppiella nova. The sequence goes on from CAJPVJ010000918.1 coordinate 7,318, forward strand.
TTGGAGACAATACGAGTGACAAAAGTGAAGGCAGACTCGCAGTAATAACGGCCGGGCTCTCCAATCACTGTCACGTTATTGTTCGGGAAATGTGTGTCCAAACTCTTGTTGATCACGTGAGCCATCTCCTCAAAAGTGGCCCTTTTGTCCACCACTTTCATGTGATAAGTGGTGTCACATCCGGGAAAGCCTCCGCCGATGTCCAGCAAACTCATGTCAAACCCCATATCCAACGCCATATCAAAGGCCTGTCGCGCCAACTCTATAGCCTTGAGGAAGGACTCACTTCCCTGACAGCCGGTGCCTACATGAAAGGCTATTCCCATTACGTTCAGTGACAGAGACTTGGCTTTCGTGAGCAAAGCGTCCACTTCTCGGATATCGGCTCCGAATTTATCGCTCAATTTCAGAGACGATTCCTTGTCGTCCACTTTGATTCGTAACACAAGCCTTGCCTTTGGATACAATTTATGCATTTTTGTCAACTCTTCCGAGTTGTCAAAAGTCATTAAATCAGTGGACACTGCCTTCGAGTACTTAATACATGAATCACTTTTACACGGATTTGCAAATATTATATCCTCTGCTTTCGCACCCCTTTTCAACACTGATTTCATTTCGTGCTTTTTGATAAACATTTTAATCGTTAGTATTATTGTGTTGAACAATAAGCAGACATACCTGGCTAGCACAGTCAAATCCAGCTCCCAGTCCTATCATTATGTCTAATAAGAGTGGGAAAGGATTGGTTTTGACGGCATAATATGGTTTAACATTAGGAAGCAATTGACACCACTTTTCGTGTTTACGGATAACATCTTCAACATTAAACACATAAAACGGGTCATCATTTTCAGAGTAAACGCTCTCTCGAATAAATGTCTTAATATTTGACATAATTATTCACAATTGTATACAATTATGAAATTAATATAAGATTAATAAAACACTAATAACCTAATTTTTCCGATTCTGATGACTCTTATATTAGTAATATTGATCTTGATATTCAGGAATATGACTCTGATTATGATATTGAATTGATTTATATGTAAATCCAATGCTTTTATACATTAAAAATCAATTTCACCTAAAGTGAAACTTCATTGAAATATTTCACGAAAAATAAATTTCACTGAAAATGCCATATTATTAGTAATAAGTATTTTTTATTTGACAAAATTTATGATTTTTGTTTGATATTCAAAACATGTGCACAATTCTTAACTTAAACAACTGTTTTCTATTAATCATATTAAAAAACGTATCATTGATGTCACACTTAATTATCAAAAACAACACTTTTGTCGACATAACTGAATGATACTAATTATGGAGGAATTTCCCAATTCTTTATCAACAATTACGAAACAAATATATGATATTTAGGACAACAAATCCCATTGAATGTGTGTTTAGAGACTGAATGAGAATAAGTGCCCATATCTTCAAACATAATCCATTCGCCGACTTCCAGATCAGGCATTTCCACCGCTTTCCTCACATAATCAAAGCTGTCACATGTCGGACCCCATATAGTACTCGGGTAGACATGATTCAAATTTACATTATTACAAAACAGATACTTAGGAATCGGTAGTTTATTCTCAATAAAAACATTACAAAACGATCCATAGATGCCATCGTTTATATAGTAGTGGACAAACTTTTCTTCATTCAAAACAACTCTTTTTGAGATAATTTTCGTAAACAAAGTGAACGCAGATTCCGAATAATAACGACCCGTTTCAGCAACTATTGTCACATTGTTTTCAGGAAAATATTTGTTTAGATTTTCATTAATAACTTGTGTTATGTCTTCAAATGTGGGAATTTTGTCCACAAGTTTGTCATAATATAAGTGCTGAGAACCGGGAAAACCTCCGCCAATGTCTAACAAAGTCATTGGAAAGCCTAACTTTAGACCCAAATTGAATGCATATCTCGATAATTGAATACCCAATGCATAGGAGTATAAGTTATGGCATCCACTTCCCACATGAAATGCGATACCCATTACTTTGAACCCAAAACACTTGGCTTTTATTAGCAAATTCTCGACTTCTTGCAAATGAGCCCCGAATTTATAATTGCATTTAATATGCGATTCCTTGTCATCCACTTTAATCCTCAGCACTAGTCTTGTGGTCGCATATAATGAATGGATTTTCATTAACTCTTCCTCGCAGTCAAAGACCATTAAATCAATTCCGAGTGATTCTGAATACTTGATAAATGAGACGGTTTTGCACGGATGAGTTAGCATTAGGTTCTCGGTCTTGACACCGATTTTCATGATTGTCTCAATTTCCAACTAATAGTACATAAATTATAAATTATTGCGAAAATTAAGTCACACGAGAAATACCTGACTTATGCACTCAAAATTGAGACCCAATCCCATCAACGTCTTCAATAAGGGTTCAAATGAATTGGCTTTGAGAGCATAGTATGGCTTAACTCTTGGCATTAATTCACACCATTTGCTGTGTTTTTGAATGACGTCTTCCACGTTAAACACGTAAAACGGTTTATCTCTTTCAATGTTGATGGTGTGCTCAATGAAGTGATCAAAACTGGACATCATTTTTAAATTGTAAGACAATATGTGTTCAAATAATTGTCAAAATTGAGGACATTGTTTTAAACACTTAATCAATATTTGTTAAACACATTTACTTATTGACGTTATTGTAACCAATTAATCAAAAGCTTTTAAACATGAAATGTGTTTTTCTAAGTTGTGACACTTTTTAATGAAATGAATTTATCAGAAATACAAATAATAATAGAAATATATTTTATTAAAATACGTAATTATTTATAATAAAACTTTAAGTGGGAAATAAACATAAATGTCTATTTTACGTAATAAGGTAAACAAATAAATTATAACTTATAATTTAATAACACGAATGTATAAATAGATTTTTTATAAAGAATATTTATATAACTGCAATATTAGCAGAAAATCCATTAATTTAAATAAAAGTAAAATATTATTCTTAGAAATACTTTTCGAAATACAAATATCAATACTTTATAGCAATCTTATGTCTTTCTGTTTGTGTAAGTTTTTGTAAACAAATTTTTATTACATTTCATAAAATTGAAAACAAACTTATAAAAAGTTATATAAGTAGAGAGACTATGATTGAGGTCTAGACATACGGTATTTGTTCACACATTGTTTGTAACAAAAGTATTTGTTGCCGAATAGCGAGAAATAAAATTATTACTACCAAGGTGGTTATTATTTGCTTGATTTACATTCATGTGTAAAATAAACTCTTTTTCTTTATCCAAATTGGTCTCCAAATGCTTATAATCCGACTTTTGATCGTCGACTGTTGTCAATAGACTTCCATCGCTTATGTCCTCCACTATTGCATACAAACAAACATTATTTCCTTTCATACAAAATAAAGTCTAAACTTTGAACAAAGTTTTCAACAGTATTTTGATTCGTTAAGAAAGTAAGTCTCACTAAAAATAGATGTTGCAATCAATACACTATTTCACTCTTGACTCCAATCAATAAATGGTGTAATTAATAAATAATTAATTTGCAGTTTTATGCCATTAATTCTAAAATCAATTCCAAATAAATAGTGAAAGTATAGCCAAAGTAAATACTGTATATTTTGGTGATCATTACATCAATGCTATTTTAAATCTCCTAAATACAAAGTCTACTAAATATTTTACATTAATTCTTTATCCATGAGTTAAACAAAATCAAAGTTAATGAATAATAAATGGCAACTGACCGGCACTACTGCCACTGGAGCTGTCATATAGTTTGGGTACTTTCAAGCAATTATTTTCTCCCTTCAATTCGTGTTTTTTGGAGCCTTTGTCTGCCTTTTGTTGATTTCTTGAGTTATGAAACTGTATTAACCGGAACTCAATCGGAGGTAATGAATTCTGTACATAACAGTAAATATAAATTAATTGCTTTTTAAATTTAAATAAACTCTTGCTGCTAATGATGGAAACTTGCTTGAACACTTAAGAGACACTTGAAAAAATAGACTCAAGTTTTCAAGTTTCCATTGAAAGTCACAAGAATTTTCAAGAATTTCGTTTATTCAGAAACTCATTTTAATTAAATGTTTTTATTCACATAAGAATGAAATAGTGTTTAAAATGAATAAATAATTACTTTATCTGTGGAAGGGTAGGGAACTGGTCCACTCTGTTGTCTGTATATCTGATACTGCGATACCACGCATATTATGCCATAAAACTGTAGCATAAAAATGGCATTCATGAAATAAGTAACATTGAGATTGTGTAATTGGAAATTCTATTGTTTTGCACTTACATTGAATCCACACATAATTATATCAACAACTAATACAATCAATGTATGGCTTTCCTCTTTCTTAATTTGTTGCACACTTTTTCGATACTATATGTCAAAATACAAATAAATACAAATTATGACTATAATAAATGTGATAATAAATACATACTGTTTCGCAAAGCCATAGAATCGTATAGAGAATATCAAATAAAGTTGTCGTCAGTATTATTATAATCCACGGCAACAGCATTTGCTTACAATCCTAAAAAATTAACAATAGTTTTAGATTTACATTTGAGTATAGTTTGGGTTTGTATTCAATTTAGCCGTAAATTAGAATTATATTTAAATTTCAGATTCTTTAGTAATTTGGAAAACTTTGTAATATATTATTCCAAAGAAAATATAGATTTTTCATTGAACGCTAAATTTGTTTAAATAGAAATTATTTTTAGCAATTTATTTTTGAAATACCACAATTATCTCTCTACGGTACTACAAAAATCAAATCTGTCATTTAAAATGGTTTNTTTGTAATATATTATTCCAAAGAAAATATAGATTTTTCATTGAACGCTAAATTTGTTTAAATAGAAATTATTTTTAGCAATTTATTTTTGAAATACCACAATTATCTCTCTACGGTACTACAAAAATCAAATCTGTCATTTAAAATGGTTTTAATGTTTACGTTAATAAAGTGAATAAAATTTTAGAAAAATTAAAAAATATATAATTGAATGAGGATTCAATTTGCGATTAAATGGTTTGTTTGGTAATAATTGAGACAAATTGCTCAATAATTGCTTGAATCGATTGAAGGCACGACTAAAGTGTGTAATGAAGTAATTGTTTGGAAAGACTCACAACACTGAGGCCAACCAACAGGAATACAGAGGCGGCCACACAGAGACCCGACATCAACACAATTAAGAAACTTAATGCCAATAGACCTGTTTGTTATGGAAAGACATGTTTATAGTGTATAAGATTTGCATTCATTTGCATTGTATTTTATTTGTGAGAACTTAGTGTTTATTCAATGTCTAACTTGACTATTCGTATAACAAAACTTCTAAATTACTAATTATTATTCAGTTTACTTTACTTCGTTAGACAATCCTTTTGAACATAAAAGTTAGACATAAGAAAATAATTGAATAAAATAATTCTACTTTAATTGATTTTTTGCATTCTTATTACTACAGTATTACTATTTTATATATGAGAAATACCTAGCAAAAATATATAACAAAAATGTACTAGTAATAATTAATTAAGTTTTATATTATAAAGATATAAATACCCGGAGAATGTGTGCCCTCGTGTACATGAAAGGCACCGATGGCTACGACAATAGTATAGTATATCTGAAAATTGAAAATATAATTAAATATAAATTTTTATTTGGTCTTCAGTTTATATTTTTATTATTAAAAAATAGCTTATAATGAATAATTTTATTTTCTAATAAATTCTTTACGACATCAAAATTAATTAAGTCTTTTTGAAAATTCTAACAAAAATGTAATTTTAAAAAGCTACAAGTTAAGTTCAACATTGTTACTTATTGTTATTTCAGTTGTATCACCATTTGTGACAGTTTTTGTTATAAAAACTTTGAAACAAATCGATTTCAAGCTGCTTTTAAAATTAAACAATCATATAAACTTTATATTATCAAGTGAGTAGAAAACTGTTTTTAGCATCTTATTATTAATAATGTAAATATATGAACAAATAAATAAATAATTTATTAAATATTATATTGTTAATAGTTTTAATATTATTTATTTATCATTTTTTATCAAAGTTTTTATTATCTTCAAGAAACTTTTTTTAATTTAAAATACTTTTCATATATGGTTTATCAGAAAACTAATATAAACTAATATAGGAAAAAGAAATGTATATTCTTATATAAAGCTCAGTTTGTTTTCAATATTAGTGTAATTTATTGAAATTTCAATTTTTTGAAAAATATAATCTCTTAATCATTACAATTATAAACAAATCTCTTGTTTAAAACTTTCCAAAAATAATCATTATAATAGAAATTTTTAAACATTTTAAACTTAATATTCAGATTTAAGAATACAAAAAATTGCTCTTATTTATAACTAATAATAAAATTTATATTAAAAAATAAATAATTTTACAGTTTCTTTAATACTAGTAAATTGAATTCTAAAACTGTTAAAATAAAAATTTATAATAAACTATAATTTGCGATTTTATGAAAGTGTTATGAAATAATCATTTATTATTAGTGTTTTTATTTATTTTTTGAAACACCTGTCAGTACCTTGTCTTCATTATTTGTATAAAGGATTATTCAATTATACAATAATTGCATTCAAACAAAAAACAGAACATAAGGGAAAGGGATGCAGTGAAAGGCATTGATTGCCGTAACTGTGTTACAAGTATACGAGTGTATGGAGTGGTGGTTAAGAATTGGAGCGGAATATGAAGTATTATGGAGTGAAACATGGTTTGCCATTTAAATACAATGGACTGTAGGCACGGATTGGTTGCCTAATTCGCACACATATTAAAGCCGTTGTGAAGCTAATGACGGATTGGGACACATGTCTGCATACATGAACGCAAATGTAATTTGTTTGTAATGTTAAGTAATACCCATCATAATCACCTTTCGATCAATTGAATTCTCGAAATAATTTCTATTTTAGTACTCAATCAATACTATAAAAGTTATTGCACTTCATTCAGATTTATGTATTAATATTATACTAATAAATAACTTATTAATTCATTTATTGCTAGCAAGAGTAAATAATTATTGATTGGATTTTATTATTAAACCATGAGTTATGAAATACTGGGACTTATTCTTGAATTAATAAACATATAAATGATTATAACATTATTTAAGAGATTTATTTAAATATTTATTTTAAAATATCTGTTTTGAGTGAAAATACTGTAGTGTTTGACCGGTACTATCTTATCTCTATACACAGTATTGTTTGATTTATAACATAGAAAAGGTACATGACAAAACATGTTTAAATAACTTTATAAATTTAACATTGGAGTTACATCCGTAAAGTATAAGTAATTGTCAATTCTGTATTTCCACGTATTTTTTTTGTTGATGTCTGTCCATTAATATGAGACATAAATCGGAAATATCAATTTGTATGAAATAGATTTACCGGTACATAGTAAAAATATATCATATAAATTTAATTTAATATACCACTACTTGGAAAGTAATTAAATAAAAAAGCAAAAAATTCAAATAACCAAAATGTTAATAATCAGATATATTATATAATTATAATGCATTGAAATTATGAAATAAATCTAATAAATACTCATAACTGAGAGAATAATACAAATAATAAGAATTTTATTGTAAAATAATAGTATAATACAAAACAAAACAATGAAATGCAATAAAAGATAGAAAATTTATTAAAACAAATATATTAAAACAAGTTTTCATTATTAATTTGATAACAAAAATGGTTCATGTCTTTCCATATGAATAATAAAAATATTAAGATTGTTTTTATTAATTGAATTACATTTTCATAGTACTATTGGTTTGAAAACAAATTGAATTAATAATAAAAATTCAATTTATTATACAAAATAAAACTCATGTCTTGAGAGAGTTGTAGTCGAGTCTTGTTTCATAAATCAATCGCTTATATCACTAGAAAAATGTAATACTTTTGGTTTATATTATTGTTTGGTTTTCTTACAATTATTTTGGCATTCATTGAAGCAAACTATTAATCACTTCCCTTATGATCAAAATCAAAACGAAAATTTGAAACATTTTATATTTGGTTAACATATCATAACTATTACGTACAGTATATTATTGATTGTACAAAAAGATTTTTTGTTATTTTTAGTAAATTCTATACTTATAATTGTCTTAAGGTTACACAAAAATAGTTTAATTGCTGTTTAGACTTATGTTCACTTTTTAAAATCTGCTTAAAATTTTTTGTGTAATATTTCAAGTGTTTCCTATGGAGCTATAATTGATAGTTTTTACGACAATTTTATAAATAGCACATTTATGCATACAATAGAGTCTATTGAATGGAGTGTATTATATGCCTTACAGTGTGTATGCATTCAAATTGAACGTCTATTAACTTTAAAGTAAATGTTTCTTTTATTTGATTAGTTTTGCAACAAAACACTTAATTTAAATCTAGAACTAAAACAAATATATTTCAATAAAGAAACTCGGTTATTATTTTGTAAATGACATACAGTATAAAGAATATACAAAAATTTTAAAGTTCATATTACAGTAAATGTTTAAATATCTACTGAAAGGATATGTCATTAGTGAGACAAGAATTTAATTAAAATTTCCAGTCCATTTAATTACATAAAATTGTTAAATGTTAAAATCTTTTAATGTTTTATTTTTTTTGTTTAAATGTGTTTTAAATCTCTATTTATATAAAATTATAAATTTTTGTATAATAAATGATTAATCACAATAAAGACATTAAACCTCGTGTGGATAAACTTCAAGTGGTTTTACTATTTTCATAGCAATATAAATACTGTTATAGACATAAATTTTTATAAAAATCAAATGATAAATAAAACATTGCAATGAAATTATAATCAGTTAATTAAACTATGGATTATTTGAATTATTTATTATTATTAATTATAAAACTGTATATTCTGTAGAACTTAAATATTGTCAAAATGTTTGAATTGAAAATAAACGTTAAACAACAAAGATCAAATATGACTTTTAGAGTCTAAACCTTATAAACAGAATATTATATTTCACAACACGTTAACAAAATATTAAGTTTAGAGATTTCTTGTTGATATTTTGTAATATAAAATATTTGCATTCAAAACATGTTCTCTCGTATGGAATAATGTTTGTAAATAATAAAAGTCGGAAACATTATTAAATATTATATAAAAAATTCTTGAAAAATTCTTTATATTCTCGAAATAATATTTAAAAATACAAATAAATTTTTATTTTTAATCTATATTTGAGACTCTTAGTCACTTTTTATATGAATACTCTGAATATAAATAAGATAAATAACTAAATATAGTAAATGTTGGCCACAGGGATAATGATTACACGAGTTAATATAAGCTAACATAATACCCCACAAGCAAACTGTACTCTAGGCTTAACAATTACTTTGAATACAAAACCAACAGAGAATAATACAAATAATAAGAATTTTATTGTAAAATAATAGTATAATACAAAACAAAACAATGAAATGCAATAAAAGATAGAAAATTTATTAAAACAAATATATTAAAACAAGTTTTCATTATTAATTAGATAACAAAAATGGTTCATGTCTTTCCATATGAATAATAAAAATATGAAAATTGTTTTTATTAATTGAATTACATTTTCATAGTACTATTGGTTTGAAAGCAAATTCAATTAATAAGAAAAATTCAATTTATTATACAAAATAAAATCCATGTCTTGAGAGAGTTGTAGTCGAGTCTTGTTTCATAAATCAATCGCTTATATCACTAGAAAAATGTAATACTTTTGGTTTATATTATTGTTTGCTTTTCTTACAATTATTTTGGCATTCATTGAAGCAAACTATTAATCACTTCTCTTATGATCAAAATCAAAACGAAAATTTGAAACATTTTATATTTAGTAAACATATCATAACTATTACGTACAGTATATTATTGATTGTACAAAAAGATTTTTTGTTATTTTTAGTAAATTCTATACTTATAATTGTCTTAAGGTTACACAAAAATAGTTTAATTGCTGTTTAGACTTATGTTAAGTTATGTTCACTTTTTAAAATCTGCTTCAAATTTTTTGTGTAATATTTCAAGTGTTTCCTACGGAGCTATAATTGATAGTTTTTACGACAATTTTATAAATAGCACATTTATGCATACAATAGAGTCTATTGAATGGAGTGTATTATATGCCTTACATTGTGTATGCATTCAAATTCAACGTCTATTAACTTTAAAGTAAATGTTTCTTTTATTTGATTAGTTTTGCAACAAAACACTTAATTTAAATCTAGAACTAAAACAAATATATTTCAATAAAGAAACTCGGTTATCATTTTGTAAATGACATACAGTATAAAGAATATACAAAAATTTTAAAGTTCATATTACAGTCAATGTTTAAATATCTACTGAAAGGATATGTCATTAGTGAGACAAGAATTTAATTAAAATTTCCAGTCCATTTAATTACATAAAATTGTTAAATGTTAAAATCTTTTAATGTTTTATTTGTTGTTTAAATGTGTTTTAAATCTTTATTTATATAAAATTATAAATTTTTCACAATAAAGACATTAAACCTCGTGCGGATAAACTTCAAGTGGTTTTACTATTTTCATAGCAATATAAATACGGTAATAGACATAAATTTTTATAAAAATAAAATTTATAAATAAAACATTGCAACGAAATTATAATCAGTTAATTAAACTATGGATTATTTGAATGATTTATTATTATTAATTATAAAACTGTATATTCTGTAGAACTTAAATATTGTCAAAATGTTTGAATTCAAAATAAACGTTAAACAACAAAGATCAAATATGACTTTTAGAGTCTAAACCTTATAAACAGAATATTATATTTCACAACACGTTAAGAAAATATTAAAGTTTAGAGATTTCTTGTTGATATTTTGTAATATAAAATATTTGCATTCAAAACATGTTCTCTCGTATGGAATAATGTTTGTAAATAATAAAAGTCGCAAACATTATTAAATATTATATAAAAAATTCTTGAAAAATTCTTTATATTCTCGAAATAATATTTAAATTTAATACAAATAAATTATTATTTTTAAATCTATATTTGAGTAACTTTTTATATTAATACTCTGAATATAAATAAGATGAATAACTAAATATAGTAAATGTTGGCCACAGGGATAATGATTACACGAGTTAATATAAGCTAACATAATACCCCACAAGCAAACTGTACTCTAGGCTTAACAATTACTTTGAATACAAAACCAACAGAAATAACTAAATATAGTAAATGTTGGCCACAGGGATAATGATTACACGAGTTAATATAAGCTAACATAATACCCCACAAGCAAACTGTACTCTAGGCTTAACAATTACTTTGAATACAAAACCAACAGTTTTTGAACATTCAACTAATTTAATCAAAATTAAATTATAACACGTGAAATAATTTAGAAATGACTATATTTTGTACATTTAATGATTCAAATACTATATGGTATTTGTGGAAAATATTATGAAATACTATATCAACTCAAATATAGCCTTATATTTGTATAAAGTCAGGTTTCTATGACATATAAGTCGCGTATTCACTGAATTCCATACAAATGCTAATTAATATAAATATTTGAACAAATCATATGAAAACAAAAGTTATTTCCAATATTTGCTCATCTGAGTTATTAATTTGTTAAAATTTTGGATGCAATTCAATTTTATTAAACTTTCTTTTAATAAGAAGTTATTCTGTAATTATTAGATGAATTAAATTATCAGTAATTTAAACTTTAGAGTAAAGATTAAACACAATTAAAAGCCACAAACTATGCAATCAATGAAACAAAATATTATAGTAAATAGTATACAGTATTACCAAAAGTACAGTATTTGTTAGTCTACTACTAAATTAAATAAATGAATTTTACAAAATACTTTTTACGTTTGAATTATTATACAATTCATAAATACAATATTCATTACATTAATAAATGCAATAAATTAGAGTAAATGATAACAATTAGGAAAAGGAGTCCAGAAGTAATTTACAATCTATATGTGAATTATGAA
>CAJPVJ010000919.1:0-19458 GCA_905397405.1 Oppiella nova
TATATGATCAGAATATATTTTTATGAAACTATTTTTAAAACTTATGTCAAAAATGAATATTTTGTTAAAATTGTAATATTTATGTGATATAATTGAATAATAAATTTTGTTAATTGTGCAAGCAACCCATAAATTATTTTATAAAAATTGTTTTATCATGATAATTTTTGTCCAAATAATTTAACCACAATATAATTAATACTTTTACTTTTTAGGGTTTAATATGTTATACGTTATTAATGAAATTATTGTGATTGGGGTAAACCACGTTGGAGATAAATTATTTGCGAGATCAATATACCGTAAAAATAACAATATTAAGGTAGAATCTTTTATCTATAATCATAAACTACTTAAATCTGTTGAGTTTGGTATGGATATTAATTTTATTGTACAACAAGTTATAAAAAATGTCAAATTATTTATAGTACTGATAGAGATAACTTTAAAAATATAAAACAAAAAATTATTTAAACTGTAATTTAATTAATTGAAAGTGATAAAGTTTACCACTTGATATAATATATTATACAGCAGTGATCGAGTAGTTTAATGCGCAAGTTAGCCTGCGCATAGTTTTCGACTAACTGGTAACCGAGTATTAAAATTAAGGTTTAGACGTTTAGGGTATGCGCCCGGTATGAGCATCAGAGTATGTGACCACCACAGTAGTTTCTACGGCTTTGGTGCTGGATTATGTCAACTATTATTGTATTATCGATCACTCGGAGACTGATGTCAGTGTGAATTCGTGACAATTAATTAATTGTAGTGTCCAATATGGGCGCCAGTACATTTTAAAACTTGGTTACCTTTATTACGAAACCCCTACTTAGGGTAACTAAAATTGAAAAGTACTCTATAGCTGTTATACAGTATTATAATTTTATTATTGGAGACTATCAGCGTTGCACAACTGATTTAAATTTTGTTTAAAGCAATGTTCATGGTAATTTTAGAAATATTTTATATACAGTACTTAATATGTATATTTTAAAAATATATTTTGTTAAGTGTGTATAAAATGGACAGTACTTATTATATCATTCTTATGTATGGTAAAAATCTTACCATAAAATAGATTAAATATTAATTTTGATTAAAAATTGATTATACTAATTATTAATAACTAATACAATGATTCACGTAGAGTAATATATATATATATTATTACTATTTTGCTTTAATACTACTCAACACATTGTCTACTAATTACCCAACAATTTATAGATAATGTCATTATTATTGTATAATAAGAGTTATGCATTAATGACATGAATAAATCAGTTGTTATCTAATATTTATCCTTGATGATAATTACTACAACTACTAAACCATAGGGTGTAACACATAAATAAAAAATTCATTTGCTTTATACGTATATAAATAATAAGTAAATAATAATAATTCATAAATATAAATTCAGCATTTTTAAACTAATTTTGTACCCTGTATTGTGTATTTAAAAAAATTAAAATTAATATAAAAATTAGACTAAAAATATAGTTATTTGTGAATTCAAAATGTCTATACTATTAGAGAAATTCAGCGATTTGTTTGCGAAATGTTTTGAACCGATGGACCGACACATCAGACATAGTATTAAATTAATTCATGTCTTCGACGACTGGAATAACGATAAGAATATTGTGTTCGTAACGGACGACGACTTGGCGTACGGTTTGGGCCATAACTGCGACGACTGTCTCGGGTTGGGTCACAACGAGAGGGTCGATGAGCCGCAAGTCATACCCGAGTTGTGTCATCAGGGTATCAAAGAGTTTATTAATGGCCGCGACTTTGTGCTGGCTATCACTGACAGCAACCATATCTATGGTTGGGGTGACAACAGTGTGGGACAGTTAGGTAGGGGTGAGCCTACGGGCGATCCCTATCCGAAAGCCGAGAAAATTACAGTTTTTAACGACAAGAATATTCTGCAAATCAGTTGCGGTTCCGAACACAGCCTAACCCTTACCAACGATGGACAGGTGTACGGGTGGGGCCGTAATGGCGAGGGACAGGTAGGTTGTGGTCTCGTGGACAGTGAGTGCGTGTTCACCCCGGTGAAAGTATTTTTCCCTAAAAATCGTAAAATACAAACTATTCATTGCTACGACTTGTGCTCATTTGCGGTCACATATGAGGGACTGGTATACAGTTGGGGCTATAATCGGGACCAACAGTTGGGCCATAATATTAGGGATGAATACGTGTTTAATCCGCGATTGATATTAACGTTAAGCGATATTAAAATGATCTCTTCGTCTGAATATATGACATGTTTTTTGGCAAACAATGGTTTCGTGTATTTGTGTGGCAATAGTAAGACTACCGGCAATTCGCCCAAACAGTTACCAGGGTATACGTGCCAAGAATTAGCAAGGTTTAATTCGTATAAAAAGTTTCCATTTATTAGTGTTTTAAGTGACGATAAGATTTGTAAGATTTTTGAAATGAATGATATAATTAACACAGAGTTTAGTGGTTTTGTTGAGTTTTACGCAAATGAGTGCCAATTATCTTATAATACATTATCGATTGAAAAGAAAACACTTTCTAATAGTTTCGATATTATATCGACTATCGGATCGGGAGGTTATGGATCAGTATTACGGGTCAAACATTTTGATGGAAATATGTTTGCTATCAAAATGTTTAATACAAATGGTATGTACTTTACTGTATAATAGTTTCATGTTCAAAAGTTTAAATTAAACTATAACTAAAACAGAACTTATCGAGAATGAGCACGCACAATTAATGAAAGAAATTAATACTATGACAAAATTGAAATCACTTTATTTGGTTGAGTATAACGACTGGTGGACTGAAAGCCATTGCCTATGCATTCAAATGGAGTTGTGTTGCGATAATCTCCAGAATATTCTGGACCTTAAACCCCATGTATTTGGACGTCAATCGGGTGAACCCATGAATTGTATCGAGTTTTTCATTTCGTGCGAAATATTCCGCGAAATCTTAGAAAGTGTTGAGTATTTGCATGAATTGAATCCACAGATCATTCACCGAAACCTCAAACCACAGAATATATTAATCGCGCGAAACATAAGGAACGGTAGATTTGTTAAGTTATGTGACTCAATAACTACATATGCTCAACGTAGAATATATACGAATTTCAAAAGGCATTTTAGTGACCAAACGGTACAAAATGATTTAACATACAGGTATACAGCACCGGAAGTATGTCAGGGCAAAAACCTTAGTCACAAAGCCGACATCTACAGTCTTGCACTAATTGGTGGTGACATATTTGACATTGATGTTTTTAATCTTCTTGATGAACAGTAAAATAATTTATTTTTTGTTTAGATTTTAATAATAAAAATTTAATTTTAACTTTTAGGTTCGTAAAGTATCCTGATATTAATGAGACATTAAGAGCCCCAGTGTATCATTTGCAGCGACTGTTGGTCTCAATGGTTGCGCTTAAATGGACTAAAAGACCGGATTGTAGTGAAGTATTGACTAAATATAGCAAATGGTCTATCGATAGGAATATTCTTATAAATAGCGATGAATTGAAAGAAATCTTAAGAAATCTGATGTCATGTGAAAACACATTTTTCCTGAAATACATTGTAAACGCTTTTTATTGTAAATAAATTAAGTTTTGTGTGTAAGATTGTACTGTAGCTAAACTTGTACCTAGGCATTTAATCCGTATTACAGTCGTATTATAAAAACCTAATATTGTAAAACCAGTTTTCACACACCTGTGCCAAACATTGTAATATTGCTAATAACTTAACCAGTCTTACTTGTTAAGTTTCTAATATATAATACCTTGAACAATTAAAAATATGACATTTAAATTAATATTAATACTAACTAAATGTCATATAACTATTATACTTATTAAACTTTTGTTAATAAGCCCGATCAATTTATATACACTACGAGTGCCACAACAGTGTATTAATAATGAAACATGTGGTCAGTTTGGCACCTGTAGGGACAGGTACTGTACGTGTATTGTGAACTATCGTTGGGACTACCTGTCCATGAGCTGCCAACCGTATAACTGTGACAATGACCAGGATTGTTATCACACATTCAAGCTCTGTGTTAGAGGTATATGCGACTGCGATCCCGGTGCTCAAGCAACTCATTGCGAACTCGATTGGGAACCGGACTGTAACCGAGCTATAGTTGAATCCCTGGGCGATGGATGTGATTCACGAGATCTGCACCAGTCGTGTATACGTGGGAAGTGTAGGTGTCGTACGAACTACGAGTGGAGTACCGCTAGTGGTCGATGCGAGTGGTATGCCTGCGATGATTTCAATCATACCTGTACTCGCAGTTGGGATAAAAATAGGATGTGCTATAAAGGGAACTGTATCTGTCATTCAAACGATTACCGCGAGAATGTGCACAATAATAGCGTATGTGAGTACCAATGGGCACCGGTATGCAAGTTGGACAGCCATTGTCAAGACCTAAACGAGCTGTGTGTGGACGGGAGGTGTCGGTGCGCACCTAACTATAGCTGGAGTGCGTCTGAGCGCCGGTGTGTTAGCTATAAGTGCCGCTCGAGTGAGACGTGTATGAAGTCATGGGATGTGTTGCGGACGTGTTTGTCGGGTCAGTGCGAGTGTGCGGGCAATGGATATGCGGAGAACACATGGAATGGTAGGAAATGTGAGTACAGGTCTATGTCTAGGCAAATGTGGGCCGGGCTGTTGATGCTGTCCAGTGTGTTAGTGCCACTTATTAGGTATGGCCTGTTTATGCAGTAATAATAATATTTGTTTTATAAATATGTAACAAGGACTAATTATATTATCATATTTCACCATAATTAGAAATAATATTTTAAAAATTAAATGTTACATTAATGTTAGTTTTGCTGTCAAATCAATGATATCTGTATGTATTTAAGTCAAAAATTATTTAATGTACTGATAAAATTAAATTAAACTTATGTAGTGAATTTTCTTTATAAATGCTTGTTAATATTTTTTCCTGTTAGGTTTTAATTGGACAATCCTGAAATTACATCTGTATTTATTATACGAAACATGCCACTGAACTCTGCTTACAAATGAATGCTATATTTAAAGCAAATTTATAATTCATAAGTCAAGTGATATCTCATCTCAAATTGTCAATTCAAATAATGAATTATAAATAAATACTTATAAAATCGTTTTTAAAGATGTCATTAGTTGGTTGTGTCCAAATATTTAACTTGGTTTGTGGATTTAATATTGTTAAATTGCATTTACAATAATGTAAATTATATATATTAATAACTGAGAAATTATTTTATACATTATTTTAATATAACTTATAAAATATATATTTTATAATAATGCTAAAGATAATTTTTATATGTGTAATACCATTGGTAACATTAGCAATTGATGTGTATAAGCTACAGTTGCCACCAAACTGTACTACCGATGAAAATTGTGACCTAAGAGGGCATTGTGCGGACGGGTACTGTATGTGTGCCACCAATTATAGCTGGGCATTCAAATCTAACAGTTGTGAACGCTATAGTTGTCAATCTGATAGTCATTGTGGTGGCGGTCAAAATTGTGGGAATGGTAGATGTTATCTCATTCGGGAATATTCTTCAGGGAGTTTATTTCATAGGGCTTGGGAGCCGGATTGCAATATTGGTACGGTAGCCTCCCTGGGCGATGGGTGCAACCAAGTGGATGCAAACCGACATTGTGTGGCAAATAAATGCCAGTGCCATTCGGGCTATAAGTGGAATCCCGCGAGTGGTCGGTGCGAACAATTCACTTGCGATACGGACTGGAAATGCAGTTTTGATTGGGATCCGCATCGGGTATGCTATGAGGGGAACTGTATCTGCAAGTCAAACGACTACCGCGAAAATACCTACAGTCATAGTGTATGTGAGTACAAATGGGCTCCGGTATGTCACATTGATAGTCACTGTCAACTCCCGAACGAGGTGTGTGTGGACGGGAGGTGTCGGTGCGCACCCAACTATAGCTGGAGTGCGGCTGAGCGCCAGTGTGTGGGCTATGAGTGTCGGGAGAGTGAAGACTGTATTAAATTATGGGATAATTTAAGGACGTGTCGGTCGGGTCAGTGCGAGTGTGCGGGCTATGGATATACAGAAAACCTGATGAATGGACGCAAATGTGAATATCCTTATCCATCCAGGTATGCATGTATGGGTGTGGACATTAGTGTTGTCCTATGTTTTATGAGATATTAATTTATATGTTATTAAGGTATAAAAGGTCGGATCAGTACGAGCCAACTGATAATAGCCTTAAGGAGAACACATTGAATGTAATTAAGTGCGAATACCAGCCATTTTCAGCAACTGTATGTACAGTACATGGATTATATTAATTATTAGTGCTTTGATGATCATTATTCTTATATTAATTGTTTATTTGTTGATCAAACAGATCAGTAAATATTAAACGTACGACTTTTATTAAAATAATAATTTTGAATTAGCATTATGCAAAATTATTTATTATCAATGGTTTAGTACAATAATGAATTTATATAAATTAATATAAATTGATTAATGCAAAAATAAATGAATTATAATTTTTGATAAAATAGTTGATGTATTTATAATAATAGTCATTATTTTTTAATTTAATTATTAAAATAAGTATTTTAATATTTTGAACTTATTCTAGTTTTTGGTGAGATAATTTACCTACAATGTTTATATCATATAGATTATATGCTTTATTTATTTAAGATTTAATTTGGACTCTCAATTATCTAATCAATATTGCCAGTTTAAATATTCTAAGCTGTAATATAACTTTATTAAATTGATTATTTTATTAAATTAATAAATTAATATATTATATTAAATATTGTTATCAGTTTGGTTTATTTGCTTAGATCAAATAGATTTATAAAAATTAACAATATAGATAATTTTTGCTATAAATACTTGTAATGTTTGCTATAAGTTAATTAGGTGTAATTCAAACAGCTCTTAAAATCTATATTATTATTTAAAATGGCCAAAAAATTAACGTTAACCATATTTATTATGTGGTTGCCAGTACATTTAGCACTGGCAAGTTACCTTTATCAACCACGAGTGCCAGCAAACTGTACTTTGGATCAGGATTGTGGTCAAAATGGGTTGTGTACGGAAGGGTACTGTATGTGTGCTCCAAACTATAGCTGGCATTATGACTTAAAAGGCTGTCACATATACACTTGTAACAACTCACTAGATATTTGCCAAAATAGTACTTGTTCAATGTATAGTAATAGATGTTATCGGAATGGATATGGATATACATTTGACATTGGGGAATGGGCACCGGCATGTAATATAGCCATCGTCTCATCCCTGGGCGATGGCTGTGATCACTGGGATATTAATCAGGTCTGCGTGGCTGAAAAATGCCGGTGCCGTACAAACTACGAGTGGAACCCTCAGAGTGGTCGGTGCGAGAGGTATACCTGCGATAAAGACAGCGCTTGTGTCCGGGAATGGGATCCGAATAGGATATGTTATGAGGGGAACTGTATCTGTGCCACAAATGACTACCGCGAAAATGTCTACAATCATAGCGTTTGCGAGTATAAATGGGCGCCTGTATGTCACGGTGATAGCCATTGTCTGGACGAGCATGAGGTGTGTGTGGACGGGAGGTGTCGGTGCGCACCTAACTATAGCTGGAGTTCCGCTGAGAGTCGATGTGTGAGCTACGAGTGCCGCTCACATGACTCGTGTATTCACTCGTGGGATATGTTTAGGAAGTGTCGGTCGGGTCAGTGCGAGTGTACGGGTGTTGGGTATACGGAAAACCTGAGGAATGGTCGCAAATGTGAATTCCCCATTTTTTAAGTATGTATAGCTTGGCATGGTAGGGTTGTCCAATGTTTTAAATTGAAATATATGATGATTAATATGAATTTTTTATAATATGATACAGGTCGATTTAGGCAAGAAATATATGACGCACCCTTAGCTAAATGCAAATACCAATCCTTTTCAGCACCGATGTGAACACAAATTATATAATTAGCTTTTTGAATATAATTATGTTTATTTTGACTGTGTAATTATTAATAAAAATTTAAACAATAGTTTAGCTTTAACACTAAAATGCTTAAAGAAATTGTAAAAATTATGTATTACAGCAATTTAAAATCTTTCAAACAATATTAACAATAAATATTTAATAATGTTACAGTAGTAATGTTTATATTTACTAAACAATACCATAATACAATATCATTAAAGTATAACTATTTTGAAATTTAAATTTCATTAGATCATAATAATTAAATTCATTTAAGCCCTGCATAAGAAATGACGTGAAATATGTAAATAATTAATTAATAATGTATATTTGAATACTAGGAAATGCCAGTTTAGGTCTATGTCTAGGCATGTATTGGCCGGGCTGTTGATACTGTCCAGTGTGATAGTCACTAACAGTTAGTGCCTCTTATTAGGTATGGCCTGTTTATGCATTAATTAGTATTTTCAGTATTTGGTATACAGTCCTTCTCTAATGCTTTTCACTTTTGGTCAAAATTATACTAATTTATAGTTTTTTTATTAATAATTTTCCATGGTAAATCAACTTTTGAGATCAAAATCAATAATATTTACAAAATTCAATTAATTTTAGTTTCTATTTATATTTATATTTTATAATAAATTAATAAAAGTATTTTGAATTATAACATAAAACAGATTAACATTTTATTTTATTTGCTAAACTTAGGTCAAACCAATAAATATCTAATCAACAAATGCCAGTTTAAATATTGAATAAATAAATATAATAATAGTATATAATGTGATAAATTTACATTGGTGGCAGAATTGATATTTCCAAAGTAGTTTTATAGTTAAATACTTTTTCTCAATTATTTACTGATATAAACTAGTTAGAAAGTTTATAATAATTGCAATCAAACTACATTAAGAAACTTTTTTATAATGAATTATAAACTAATATTAAATGTATTAGTGATTTTACTGTCAATAAAATTAGCAAAGTTACGTAAATTAGATAAACTACTTGTGCCACCAAACTGTACTTCTGACGAGTATTGTGGTCCAAAAGGGTTATGTCGGGACGGGTACTATATGTGTGACACCAATTATAGCTGGGATTACAAATGGGAAAATTGTCAACGCTATTACTGCAATAGTACCGCTGATTGTAACAAGGACAGACGGTGTTCTGACGGTAAATGTAGGTTAAGTAATGGCGGTGACCGCTCATTTGACTGGTACCGAGAGGCGGACTGTAATATGGCTATAGTCACATACCTGGGCGATGGCTGCGATCAATGAGACGTAAATATGCAATGCGTTCGGTTTAAGTGCCGGTGCCGTACGAATTACATTAGAAATCCAGCGAGTGGTTGGTGTGAGCCGTATGCCTGCAAACAAGACAATGAATGTTATAGCGGTTGGGATGAACAGCGGATGTGTTTTGAGGGGAACTGTATTTGCTCGCCAAACGACTACCGCAAAAATGTCTACAACAATAACGTGTGCGAGTACGAGTCGGCGCCGGTATTCAAATTAGACAGCAATTGTAAGGACCCGAATGAGATGTGTGTGGATGGGGGGTGTCGGTGCGCACCTAACTATAGCTGGAGCGCCACTGAGAGGCCTTGTGTTTGAGGTAAAGCCAAGTGAGGGAAAGAGAGATCACAAAAATAGTTGCATTTCTTGGTCTGAGTAATCAATTTTTGAAGTGTTGGCACGAATTCCATGCGAAACCCGATATAACTCTGGGAGAGTAGTAGTGAGAGAGAGGTAGAGAGAGTGACGCGAATATTACATGTTTTAAACATAGACTCCAATACTGGGCCAAAGTTTCTTGTGTTGTGCGCGAACTGAATCCCTTTTGTGAGCCCTCACGATGAGCACTGACAGCCCTACCGGAGTCGTCCAACAGATTCTGTCAAATGTAAGCGATTTAGTTGTGGCTTCAATCGACAGTCTTCACAAACTAATGACACGTTTGGGTGTAATGCAGACCATAGACTGGACGACAATGCTTCTCATATTTTGGGTCGTTTTCGCACTCATAGTCTATTCTGTGGGCAATATATTAGTTGTGGTGATCAACAAAAGAAAACAAATAAATGACACCAAAATCGATGATCACAGCAACAGTGATACCATCGTTAAGACTTCTGTCGGTTTGGACCATAAGAACAAAGTTTTGAAGTCCAATGAAGCCATCGGTCCGGACAGAGATTGTGTCCTTTGGATTAATAATATTATTCAATGGTTTTTCTCACAAAACGATACGATTCTTAAGTCAATGTTTGAGATTTGGTTGAATTCTCTGAACAATCAGAACCGGAAACTATCAAAAGATGTGAGTCTTTAAGTCTTTCATATATTTTTAAGAAACAAATATTTTGACAGAACTCTACAAATATAGTATAAATAAAAGTTTTACAAAAATCTTAAGAAGCTGTCTATTTAAAACAAATATTGCATATTAACTCATTAATTCTTAATCATATTTTGTTGATCGAGTGAAACACAGATTTCTAGTTTATTTGTATAGAAGTGAATGTGAGTTAATTGTGAGATTAAGTTATGAACAAAATTCTAATTATAGATAACATACAGTATTCAAAAATACAGATTCTATCGCATACTCCGACGAGAATATTATTAATCACTTTATTTAATCAGTTTTTGTGTTCATTCTATAATCTATAAACATTTTTGAAATAAATCTATAAATAAATTATTATTTGTACTTTGTAATACTGGTACTGTATGTGAAATATTTAGTATTTTTTTGAAATAATTATTCAATTTAGTTTTTATGTTATTTTTGTGTATTTATTGAGGTTAGAGGATAAATGTTTAAGTTATGTTATACTGTAATAGTTTAGATTATGTTGTCTTTATTAGAGTTACTATATTTTCATATGAGAATAAAAGTTTCAATTAGAGTTTTATTGAATGAAAATTAATACTAATAAATAATAAAAATGTAAATATAATTTTTAATGGTATACTGTATGTACATAGTAAGAAATACAATCTATTGAAATTTAAATTAGACCATTTATTAAATGCCAACAATTAATTAATTATTTATAGAATGGATTCTCAATGGAATTCTCAGAGTTATGCCGCGACAAGAGTTTTACACCCGAATTGTCTAATGTTATGGTCGATAAGGAATCCAATGATAATATCGTAAGAATTTATACAGTATTTATTATAAGTTGTACAATATAAAGTTGTTATGCCTCATGTATTTTTAATTTCATTTTATATTATATATGAAAACTACTGTAGTCGTTACTAATATGTTGACAAATTAATTCTTTTTAAATGTTTTTATTTTTATTGCATTATCTCGTTTCTTATAAAAAAATAACAACACTTATCAGTGATAGGTTATCAACATATTGTGAGATTAATCATAAAACTTTTTCATTTCTGCACAACAACTGTCTTGATAAAAATTTCTATTTAAATACACAAATCTAATTATCATTTAATTTAATTATACCAATAATTACTGAATTTTCATAATTATATTCATAGCATTCGAAAAATAATAATTTAAAAATATAAAGATTTATAAATAATTTGAAATGAATTCATGGATACAAATAAAATCCCGAAATTATGCGATTTATATTTAATACAAAAAAATTAAAAACCCGTGAATGAATGAATGATTTCATTTAATAATTCAGTCCGCCAAATATTTAACATTGAGATATATTTTCCATTAGACTTGGAATTTGTTAAGACTTAAGTGGCGAACACCTATAAGTTAGAGTCTGTAAGTTATGGAAAGTTGTATACAAATTCATACTGTACGGTATATGAAAATAAATTATTAATAAAAATAGTCATAATATAAGAATGAAGTCTTATCACTACATTTGACACACGATTGTGTGTTTAATGCTAATATACCTGTATTTGAGTTAAGCAAACATAAATACAACAATTCGATGACTAAATTGAAATAAATATCTAACACTGTAGTACTGTACATAGTGTGCTGTAGTATGTGAAATAATACTAATACTTTTAATGTCCTTTAATAATTAATAATTGTTAACTAATTAATAACATGTAATGATAGGACTTTATTCTTATAATATTATTATGACTATTTTTATTAGTTGACTATTTTCTTATAAAGTGTGTAATACATTTGTAATGCATTAATACAGTACAGTAAATAATTAGTAATTACTAATTATAGTTATTTATTGTAATTTACGGTTGAGTAGTTGCAAATAATATATTTTAACAATTGATTTGTTTAGTGATTGAAAATACAATAAAAGTTTATTTAGTTATTATAAAAATTAATCCTAAAGCTAAAAATATTCTTTGAATACAAATTTATTAAATAAAACAAATAAAAGGTAAATATTATCCTTGACTTAAAGGAAAATATAAATAAAATGAATGTATATAATATAAATTAGGAATTAAATAAAATTCCCTTTCGTTAGGGTTTGTATGTGTTTTAATCTCAAATAACTCACAACTTAAATAACTATATTTCCCTCAAAAATATAATTAAATTAACTGTCTGTCAATACAGTGGTTTAGGTACTTATCTATAATTTACCAGTACTGATATGTAGATAAAAGTTAGAAAACATTTCTAAACTTTATATTTATTAATTCCTAATAATTGCAGTCATTCTAAAACTAAACATAGCATAAAATTGGTGTAAAACTTCTTAGGAAAATTATTTAATGATCTAAATATATAAATTGTAATTATTATGTTCTCATTATATTTGAATAATGAGTTTAAGTGCTGAGAGTAAAAGGGAATTGAAGAATAAATAGTCCTTAATTTGAATTCATAGAAAAATCCTAACATAAAATATACGTGTGATTCCCAATTAAATTTTTAAATAAAAAACATTTTCAGATAATGTAATGACAAAATCAAAAGAATTTAAATTTCAATACTATAAATACAATTGATTTAATTAAAACAATGGTTTAAGAGCTTTGATTAGACAATAACGTTAGACTTAATAAAACATGGAAATAAAGTTATAAACATAAAATATAAATTCAATATATGATTGTCATAAAATTTTATGAAAGGGTGTTGTTATATATTGACTAGAATTTATTGAAACCATAACACCTAACGATTGCATAATTCATTGCTTTAATTATTTATACTACTTTTCTGCTAAATATGAAGTACTCGACAAATAAAACAGTGAATACCTTATGTTTGTTATCCATAGAATTCACGTAATTTTCAAATAACACGAATTTATGTTTAAACGCTAGACATATTATGTCATTTCTCGTCTCATTTATAATATAATATTTTAGCTGACTTATGAATGTTTCAAATGTTGAGTTAATAATTTTGAAATTTCTATAATATCCAATTTATTGCAGCCTTGATGTTTGAATGCTTAAAAGGCATACATACATATATACTGTATATCGGTACTATACGTAATCATAAGTATTCAATAAATTATATTAACAAATATATTGATGCTTTTATGTTGGTATAATATTCCTTACATGTTAGCCTGACAGCTTAGAAGCGCAAGGTCTTATTTGTGTATATACTATATTAACTACATGCATTTTACGCAGGAATTTATGTAATTTTAGTGCTACTCTATTCCTTTTCTCATAGTTTAATTCCCAATGAATATAATGAAATAGATAATATCTTCCAGATGTATATTATACAATTTGAGTTGTACAAATCTTTGGAATATTTAAAGAATTAAAGTTTAAATAATCTTTGCAAAAATTACTATAAATATAAATTTTAATAAATCTCTATCTTTCAAGTGTTGTAATCAAGATATTACACAAACACCCTACTCAACCAGGTATACTGTATTCTAAATTGAATTGAATTCATTAAAAAATGTTTGTGTGTATGACATAAACAGTCCAATGACTTTTTGTTAACGTTTCGTTACAATGCATTAATTTATTTAATTATACAGATTCCCAAACATCATTTTGTGCTAATTTGCAAAATTTAATGCAGAAAATATTTTATTTAAGAGAAGTTTTCGATGATTTTGAAACAGAGTTTCTCTTTAGAATTTTAAATCTACCATATTTTATGTAATATTATTTTCTCGGTTTTTAGTTTTAAACAAAAATCAGTAGGAATTACATATAATAGTTTAAATTTAGTACTTTTACAATATTACAATTTACAAATGTTTTGAATAATTTTATTAGATAAACAACAATTATATAAAGCAAATATACAACTATTACAACAATTTTAAGATAATCAAACCGACTTCTATATGTTTTATGGATATTTGCAGATTTAATATTTAGTTTGCTTTGCAATTTTTAGTTTTATATTTTGTTTATTATATTACAATAAATGATATTAAATTTTAATTACAATCTTTGCCTACTACTTATTTTAAATATGTTATCTAAAATATGATACTTATTATTTAAATTAGTAAGTGCAATAACTATAAGCTATACGATAGCTATATTATTTATGTATTTTATTTATAAATTTTTATATACGTAATATAAAATATAGTTACATATTAATAAATAATACAAAATTTTATAATATAACTAATACTGTTTTTTGTTATTAAATAAAAAATTAAAAAATACAATTAATTTCGAGGATTTGCTTCCCTATAGACGGTTAACTGCAAAATCTCAACCAAAGGAATTAAACTATTAGTGAAAGCATTTCGAGATAACGATTCTGTTAGCGAGGAACCCATGCTATACGAGCTCCATATGGATAGGTTTGAAGGAATGGTAGGCATACAGGAATGCTGTGCTCTCATTATATAATTTTCTTATGGATTAACTTTTAAATGAAAAATTTAGATGAAAATCGTATGCATTAGCGAAGAACAACTGTTTGTCGTGAGATTTGTGGAAAGACCTGATTTTAAAGCCAGTTTGAAAGCGATCAAAAGTCTTCAGAATCATAAACAGGTAAATTATAATACAATTAATACATTAATATGAGATAAGAATTTATATTAATTATATGATGGTGATGAAAATATTTGCACAAATATTTGTTAATATCTTTTTTGTTACTCCCAGTGATTAAGACGTTAATGATATTGATATCTCAATATCTTTTATAATAAATAATTTGTATTAAATATTTGCTATTCTCCTCTAACTTTCATTTTCGTTCAGTCATTTCCTGTGAATTAATTATAAGAAATTGTATTATATTTCACTGTTAAAAATGAGTTCACTATTAGTTGTGTGCAAAATGTTATAATAAGCTTATTTAATACTATTTAGAAATCTGACCACAAGATTGTCTCCGAAGACGCTATAATTAACGCCATTATAAACACAATCACTAAAAGTGTTGTAGATTTGTGTCTTTCGGGTTATCAAGACTTTCCGAGGTTTAAGCGAACGGATCAACAAAATAGTATTGGTTTTCATAATTCGGTCAGTTTTGGCACAACTTTTAATCATTTAATTTGTCCGCTTATTATACCCATTTTTGAATATTTCAGAAAACTATTGAACGCAAACTATTTGTCAAAGTTGTCAAAGCAAATGGTCTGAGAGTTAACAATAAAGGTATTTATTAAAAATATTTGATTTAATCGTATGAATGTTGACGGGAAGTGTTGCTTTCCTTAAAGGTATATACGATCCGTATTGTGTGATAGAAGTGGACGAACCCCCACAACAGGCCCACACCTCCACAATCAAGAATACCTCGAGTCCTGTTTGGAACGAACACTTCATTTTGTAATTCACACAACATTTACACTAATATTTAAATTTAGTTTTTAAATAAGGGCTCAAATGCTAGAGGAAACGGCCCTTATTTGAAACTACCATTTATTTGCTATTACTCTCTATTCTATTGACATTTAAACCGTTTTTATCGTTCATTAATATGACAGTAATCTGAAGGAAGAATCGACTGAAATATTGTTTGAATTATATGACAAAACAAACGGTTAGTATCCTATCACTTGTTTTCACTTTCGATTCCACTATCAGTTTGTTTGTTAGAATTATTATTAAATACTCATTATTATTATTATTGACGTTTTGTATTGTGTGTATTTTTTAGATAAATTTTTAGGTTTAGGAATAGTGAGTGTCAATGAATTGAAGCTCAATCCCAGTCAGAATCAAGTGCTGAAACTACAGCCCCGACCCTTAGAGGCCGACCAGATATCGGGATCCCTATCAGTCGAAGTGAGTGTGAGATAATGTTATATCACATATATTTATAATTTTAAAAAATATATTCAAATATAACGAATTGTGTTAATATTTGCTTTTGACAACCAAACAGTTCCTATTCATTGAACACAGTAGTGGTGACACATCGCCAGATGCGACACCTATTTCTGGTTCACCCAAGAATACAGGTCTCGGAATATTTGAGGCAAACCTATTTAAACCAAACGGAACTGTCTCCAAAAATAAAGGTTTGCTTATATTGTTTTAGAAATTATAAGTTATTACGGTATTTCTACCGGTACAAATAATTTATAGTGAAAAGGAGTTTAACTTATAAATATAGTAAATTCTTAACTCTAAATCTTTAGTTACTATCTAAACCACCATTAATATAACATTTGTAATGAATGTTGTAAACTCTATTATAAACAAATTCTGCTTTAAACTATAAAAATTATCTTACATTATTAGCTATAATTAATATAATATAACATGTAGTGTAAGAATGTTTGAAACTAAGCTTAATTCTAATTTGTATTAATACTGTAAAGATGTGCCGATTATAGTGAGCAGTGATGCCGACGAATGTCACGAATCCATAGAATCTGTAGAAACAACAGAAACACCCGTTTTGGATGTGATTGCAGAGCAAAGTAATCCTCAACTCATTGCATCAAAAACTTATCATTTCTAACCATATGTATAATCATTAGATAATATTTGTGATACTCATACGCATACTATGTCTTCAGTAACGGAACAAATGCGAGACAACGGTTCCAATCGAAACCCTTTTGTCGATATGAATGCACTTACTGTTAACACTCATTATAATAATCCGTTCAATGAATTGCATGTCATTAATACAAATCCATTTCTAAATGATAAACAAGCCGTTAATATTGAGAGATCTGTTTCATATGATAACATATCATCCATTGTTGTACCAATAATACCCCCATTAATAAGTCGCTCACAAATACCTGTTTGTCAATCACTGGGAACACCTGTTAAGGAATGGCCCCTACGGTCCGATTTCAAAGGAAATCCTTTCGATATATTAAAACTTTATCGCAAAAACTTTTATTCAGTGCCCACTCATAGCATTCCCACTCATTTGAATCATTTAATAGTAGCGACTCGAGAGTCATTTCCCACACCATTACCGCTCACTTTGAATGAAGAGACAAAACAGTCAGAAGAAAGAGAAACAATTCATATTCAAATAAAAAGTCCTCAGTCTAGCCCTCCAGACAACCCTCACATTATTAGTATTCATAATAACAATCAAATTACTCATCAAAATAGTGATTTAATCAATACAAATACAAATACAAATACAAAACCATGTTTTGAAAGATGTCATAGAAATCCTCGAGTCTTATATTCGGTCTCTTCTATAGATTCTATATTAGGAATAGAAAGCAATAGTGATAGCAATGATGGTAATGATAGTTGTGATGATGGAGGGGATACAAGTGATAACACCATTACTGATAATCATAACATTTATAACATGAAAGAATTAGCAGTGCCAGAAAATCAAGTGATCACTAAATTAAACACAAAATATAAGAATGGTTGTAAGAATGAGTCCAAAAGTTTAGGCCATGTTTTAAGAAATGGTTTTAGCAAAGAGTCGTTTAAACAAATTAAAAAGAAACACAAGAAAAAGGCAAACAATAACTTAAATAATGGATCTTATAATTGGAAAAATAAGATTCTAATAGACAATACAATATATGGTGATGGAGTGGTGGAAATGCATGAAACCTCCAACTTGCATGATAAACATTGTTTTGGTATTTTTTCAATAAATACTAAATTTTTAGTTTTATTTTTAATTTATATTTATTGTTTTAACTGTTTATTATTTAGTCAATCAAAATGACACCGAATTTGGTTTAAATGATCATAATTTCAAAGACAATAACACGAATAAAAGCAATTTAACGATTCATAGCACTCATAGGGTAAGTGATAAAAGTATTTGATCTTTACGTACTATTTCATAAGATATCAAATAAATTCACAAAATTATTCACAATTGCAGCCAAATATAAAAGTCAAACGTTTTAGTGATCTTATTTAAATAAAGTGTGAAATAGTCTTAAAATAGATACATAAAGGAGGGGTAAATGTGAAAAAATACTTTCAATTGCTTTATAAATAAATTTTAAATCGTTATTTATTAGATGATTGTTTGACATTTCATATAACCTTAATGTTTTCTTATAAAATGTTTTAATAATATTGTACTGTATTGCAAAAAAATAATTTTAAAAATTATATTGATATACGAAAAAATTTGATTTTTGAAATGTATAGAATTATCAGTTGAATCGGTCCTCTAATATACATAATATATAATATAAATTTATAAATTGTAGACAAATATTTTACTTCAATTTAAATTAGTATAAATTTATTATAAATTAGAATTTTGTATTCTTTGTAATTCTTTAATTATTTTAACAATAATAGCTATTCTCCCAAATTTTAATTTATTGAGGTTTTATTTTATGTTATAAAATTAATTGTATATACTGCACTGAATATTTCATTACACAATTGTTATAAATTACAAGTTAAACGTTAAATATTAAAAATGTCAAGGATTCTTAAAATTGTGTTTAATATAATATTTATATTGTGATTAGTTTTGAGAGTTTATTAAATATTTGGAAATATAGTTTCTGTGAATATAAATTAAATAAGTGCTTTATTTATTTTGTGGGGTCTTATACTAAAATATTTTAAATATAAGAATTTATGAAACCCTACAATTGAACCCTTTGTGAACCCAGGCGTCGGATAACGGTGGCAGTGAGGGCTATGGCACCGGACGGGGAACTCCAGACAATCCCTCCATAAACGATGGGAGTTTTGTCTCATCCAACAACTCGACGATAGACCACAAGAGTAAGTCTTTAATGTATTATTCTATGAAAGTATTTGCAACAAAAATAAAACAAAAATTCTTTTCCGTTATTTTCATGCAAACCAATGATTGGCTAATATGTGACTAAAAATACTCGTTTGCATACTGTATGTGCTGTATGTGGTGTATGTGCTGTATGTGTCGGTGCACAGCGAGTCGTTCCCGATCTAAAGAGCCCCGCAATATAATCGCGGCAATCAGGAAAAGGTTTAGCTTTAATAAGAATAGATCCAAATCTATGGAAATCCGTACTAATAAGGAAAGTGAGGCAACGAGTCGTGACAGCTCTGTCAGCTCCACATCCAGTAGAGCCCGATCT
>CAJPVJ010000920.1:0-19427 GCA_905397405.1 Oppiella nova
AAATAAATTATATAAAAAACATTTTTACACATATCCTTAACTTACAATTAATTTTTGCAAATTAATAACACATGAAAAGTCTCTTATTTTTCTTAATTTTTCATTTAAATATTAATAATAGTCTCTCAAAAAAAAACTTCTAACTTTTTTTGTAAGCGAAAAGTGTTTAATTTGATCACTAATTTTCGTAACTAATAGAGATATAACGCAGAGACTAATTTGTTTAAAATAAATTGCAATAATATTTTAAAATATATTGTAAATAGTGATTATATCTATTTTTGTAAAACATTGTGTAATCGATTAAATATATTCCACACATTTTAAACTTAACTTTAATGTCTTTTCACATTTTTAGCGACTTCTAAGAAAAATATAAAAACAATTTATGGAAACCAAAATAATTTTTAAAATAATTTGTAAAAATGGTAATAATTCACTGCACACACACAAAATTACATACATTTTTCATACGATTATGAAATGGATATAAAAACCTCACATAAGTTATATAAATAATTAATGAATTTTTTGCTAAAAATTCTGTTCAAAGAAATATAATTTTTATTTCAAGAAATAAATTGATTTTTTAAAGAATAAAAGTGTGAAATAAAAATTGCTTTTCAAATGAGTGTACAAATTGAAAAAATCGGTTGAAATACTAATGGGATTATAGAGTGAAAGATTTGAAACACAAAAAATGTCTTTAAATTAAATGTGAATTAATTACACGGAAAATAATAAATTTTTAAAATTAAGCACTGATTAGGGATTGATTAGAAAAAATGAATTTCAAACTCAGAAACCAAACTATTTTTCATTAGAGACAAAGTGAACACCAGACACATTTAGCTTTGTAAATATTTGCATTGTCTGTGACCTACAGGTGACGTGTCGTCCGAAACAAACCACTGTGCGATCAAAGAGGGCACAAACCGAGCTTCTAATCATCATAACCACCACCACAACCAACACCAACACCACCACAACCAACACCACCACCACCTCAATCATCAACCTAACAGTGCCAGTAGTAGCCACTCGAACCACTCGAGCGCCGGCAGTAGCAGTAGTAGAGACAGTAAGCGCCGGCGGACCCGAACCAACTTCAATGGCTGGCAGTTGGAAGAGCTGGAGAAGGCCTTCGAGGCCTCACACTATCCCGACGTCTTCATGAGGGAGGCGCTCGCCATGCGATTGGATTTAGTCGAGTCTAGAGTACAGGTATGTGTCCACCACTTGTGCCCGCGATTACTATAATGTGTCCGAAATGGCTATAAATGCAAAGTTTGAAACATATATTTCTAATATACATTTGAACATAATGTTAGAATTGAATACATTTCGAGAATTTCTATATTTTGCTTATAATTAGTTCAATGATTGCGTGAAAAATACATGACATGTTAATTAAAATGATTTTCATACATGTTTATCATATTTGCGTTCTTAAGTAGCTATAAACGGCGCTTAAAAGATCTGGCTTATAGTGAATTGACGTGACAGATAACCTTTATAACAAATATCGTTTATAGTGAACTGCTCACATTTTAAGTGCATTAATTTAAGTGCACATCAAATTTGGAAAATATAATAATTTTCACATTTATGGTTATTATTGTAATATAATTATAATAACGGGTCATAACTTTATATTGGATTTAAGTCCAAATTACTTGCCTTTCATATCATAATTGTTTATCAAAATAGATATAAAAACATTCGTAATTTCATATAATTATGTTTTGTTTAACATTTAAAAATTATTTTGATTTATAATTACATTTGATGGCAAACACTTATCAAATTTATACATACACTGATAATACCGGTAATAGTATTTATAAAATTAATGGATTTTTAATACATGTTTCAAAATAGATTTATTCAATAATAAATTGAATGCAGAGATAGAAAAAAATAATTGTTTTTGAAATAAAAAAAGTTTGAATGATTTGTTTATTATTACAGAGTTTTTGTCTAAAAAATCGCATAAAAACTCCGCAAAGAATTGATTTGAAAAAACAAATCAATTTTGTGTCGAAATCAATGCCAAAGAAATCCTCTCAAATGGTATGAGAAATATCTCTCTATATTTGATGGAGTATTGTGTATGAGTTGTCAAACAAATCAAGCAATTGCTATGAATCTGTCGTTCCGACTAATTATGCCAATGATTGATAGGACAGCCCTAACAGCGCATAGGCTTAACCGTCCAAAACATTTCTATTTACTCACTATTTTAAGGCACTATTGAAATGGCATTTGGTTTTGCATTTGAAATCATGATTTGTGTTTCTCCAGACGTTCAATACAATGACTTTCTTATGAATCGCTTATTATAACACTGAAGGCCTCTATTTGTGTTATAATTAAGTAACACTTGAAATATGTATTGAAAACTAATTGTTTCTTTAGGGGTAACACATAATAAATATAATGTATTACAAAATTTATTAAAAGTCAAAACACTTTCAACAAAAACACATTTGAATTTCAATTACCATAAGAGAATCAGTATTCATACAAAAATATTTACACAAAAGTGTGAACCAATTGTTGAAATGTAAAAACTTTTGAGACATAGATCTGAACGTCAGATAAGAACCAGTTGTTCGCATCAGAGGAAAGACATGTCATTTTTGTGGAGCCAATTGTGAGCTCAAAATTAATGATTAATTCAATGATGAAAACGCGTTGAGAGAAGAATTTTAATTTTCAGATAATTTATATCACTTAATGTTTGCAACATATCTATGCACTGCTCCTACTGTGCCCCCACCACTCTCTCTATCTCCCGGTGCCCAACACACCAATTCTCTACTCTTATAGTTAGCGTTTTTTTTCGTTGCACTTAAACTATCATTTTTTCGTTACTTTAGTTTTAATTTAATACAGAAAATCGAGAGAAAAGTAGTGTTGCATAGAATGCCAGCGCATAAGCGTTACATTTATCACTAATATATAGTGAACTGAATACTAATAGTGTATAGAAATTAATGCATTATGAATGTGAAAGTGATTTTTAGAGAGAGAGAGAGAGAGGGAGAGGGAGGGAGAGAGAGAGAGGAGAGAGAGAGAGAGACCTGAGAGAGCTATCGTCCCCTTTTTCACTCAATTCCTCAGCACCTTATGATTCGGTCGTGTATTTGATTCCTTGTTATGAAAGATTATATTATAATTTTCGTCTGAGAATCGCCTGTAGGGCCACCAGTTTTGGTCATTGTTTTTTGCGAGTAGAGTATGTGTGCACAGGTATGTCTGTGGCGAGTGAGAGGGCTTAGCACTGCAATTATGAATACTTGACGTCCAGGTGTTTATCTTTATACACATATATTTTTCGGAGGGCTGTCGTCGCTCAGCCCTATTACGCTGTGAACACATATTACAGTGTAGTATAACATTAACTTATAGTGTATTTTATTTTAATGAAGTGAGCATTAGTTTTGACTACGAGTTAAGCGCAAAACACTTTAATCACGGGTTTCGAGAGAGAAATCGGGAGAGAGAGAGAGAGAGGGAGAGAGAGAGAGAGAGAGAGAGATTTCATTCTCCAAAACGGTTGAGATATTTATAATACGAAAAGTAAAATAAAAGTTGATTTTAGAGCTAACAATCGTGACATAAAATACTGTTTCAAAAGCTCATACATGTTGTTCTGGCGGTTGTTAAGTCCGGGGCCCTAATGGCTGAGCTACGGCTATACGGTTAGGCAGTACTGTAGTGGCACTAAGAGTGCACTTTAAGAGAGAGAGAGAGAGAGAGAGAGATGTGGTGCTCTCGAGCCTCCACTACCTACTCGTGGCTGAGCCTAAGGTATGTTTGGTTAAGGCGCCACCGGCCCCACCACCCAAACCCATCCTATGTTTAAACCCGTAATTTTCGTTAACTCGTAATTAATTTGCCCGAAAACAACACAACAAACCATTTGTTTGACTCAATCATCATTTTAAGCGAAAGTGATTCTCGGCTTTGTTTTTATGGTTTCATTTCTCTTCACACCAAACGAAACAAGAAATTCATAATAAAAATCAAAATCAAAACAAAACACTTAAACCAGAAAAACAAGAGTCAAATAAATTTGATTAAAGCCTAAAGAGTTGCTGTGTATTAATATTAATGGTGTTTCCTATGATATATACATGTCTTCATGCGATACGATATCACAGTTTAGTCTTTTTTAATGCCCTTTTATTACGGCTTTTATTGCCATTCATTTGAACCAAATTCTTGTTTAAATCATTATATAAGACAAACATAAATACATAAATTGATGCCTTTTTTCTCGCTCTAGAGTTCGCAGCCATTAAAAGACATGTTATTCAGTGAACTGGCAATTGATATACACA
Source organism: Oppiella nova (assembly GCA_905397405.1). NCBI lineage: Eukaryota > Metazoa > Arthropoda > Arachnida > Sarcoptiformes > Oppiidae > Oppiella > Oppiella nova. The sequence goes on from CAJPVJ010000920.1 coordinate 4,350, forward strand.
TGTATTCAATGATTATATTATAGATATTTTTAAACATTTCAATCATGAGTTCAGTCAAAACGAGAAGATATTCAGTGCTCTTATATATGGTATATGTCTTGACTTTTCTATGAGTTATGTTTTTGTGTGAGTCTCAGCCTCTGATGATAGGTTTCGGTGGCCTCTCTGTGATGGCTATGAAGTGCTCGCCTATGATGTCTGATGGGTTGGGATACCTATACCTGGTCATTAAGCCAGGAGAGAGAGAGAGAGAGAGAGACAGACAGACAGACAGAGAGAAAGAGGGAGAGAGAGAGAGAGACATACATAAGCCATAATTGAAGGGATCATCCATTTGACGCATACAATTGGTTTATAGCCACAGGCGCTCAGCCAACGCTCTACCACTCATTAAATTAGCTAAAATATGGTACTGATTAGCCCTCTGCTGCTCACCAGACATCGACTACCTCAGCCTCTCAGACCCCCTATCATATCATATACACTACCAGAGCGTTGAGAATATGAATACATATGCAATGGTATTGTATTGTATGGGGTGTTGGGAGACCAACAAGACTACAGAAATACATTGCATTGCATTCAGTGTCCGCACTATTCTATCAAACAAATCGTGGTTTGAATTTATTATTAACTTTTATATGCATTGAAAGACAGCTTAAAAACAGTTTGTTTTGCCCTAAAAATGATTGCGAACCTCCTCTCAGACGTTACTAAGCAGTGATACTAATGTTTCCTCTCTCTCTCTCTCTCACTCACTCACTCTCTCTCTCTCTCTCTCTCGTCTGGTATATTAATATAATGTTTTGCAAAAAATAATTATAAAAGCCATCAAATTTGCATTATATCGACTAATTTCATGTAATGGCAAAACAATTAAAGGGTTGTTAGGTATGTATTTAAGTGCTTCTCATACTCTATGTTTGAGATCTATAAATACACTTTCAAATGAGTGGTGTCTATGCTCTCAAACACTGCAATTAAGTTATAGTTGACTCTCTTTAAGGCATTTTACTTTCTCCATGTCTTATGGGTTAAGTGATTCATGAGCTCCCATACAATCAGTCGACAAATGAGAGCGAGAGCGAGAGCGAGAGAGAGAGCTTGAACTTGTTAACTAAAATTGAATTCTTAAACAACAAATTTCTTTTACAAATTGTTTTTCTCGACTTAACTAACTATTAGTCCAAACACTGGCACTTAATAAACAAAATGTTTTCACTAGACTTCAGGCTTATTCTTGTCGAGAATTTTGTTAACATATCTGACAGTATTTGTCAAAAAGTAGTGCTAAAAACAAGTAGTGTTTAAACTTTAAACTGGAAAACGACTGTTTGTTTCGCTTAATACACTGATAGGCGACACCAGAATTGAAACACTTTTCTCTCTCTATCTCTATATTTGAACCGAAGGTGTCTTTAAACTAAAGATCGATTTGTTTTGTGAATGAATGGATGAATTGCCGCTAAAGTGATGGCAAAGGAGAAGATTATTCTATTTTCGGTCCATGAGATGAATTCCCGCTGTTTTCAAATTTGATTCACTTATGAGAGAGAGAGAGAGAGAGAGAGAGAGAGAGAGACTTTTGGGCCCAAAACTGATGTTTTAATTAACTTCAGCAGTGATTGATTTTTTGCTCGTCTTTTCTTAAGTGAAGCAAAAAAAGTGAAATAATCTATTAGTGGAGTGAGAAGTGGAGAGAGAGAGAGAGAGAGAGAGAGAGAGCCATTGAGAGAGTACCGCAAAGCTTTAAAAGCGAAATAAAAACTGCAAAATTCTTTAATGATTAGATTGTTTGGCATTTTTTTGTTTATTGCTTATATGTAGGAAATGTGTTAATAATGCTGTCATGGGATATAAGTTATGTTGATTATAATCAGTCGACATACGCCCAGTGCATGTTTATAACATTTTTGCCTATGACAGGCATATATTGTATGAGCCCAACCTCGCTATGACCTCAATGTACAGCCACAGAGAGCCAACACTTCGCCCGAACTCTGCTCTCTCTCTCTCTCTCTCTCTCTCGCCTCATATTCAATGAGATGGTTGGGCTGACCCATCTCATAATGAAATGATTTTCATTAGGACTACAGTATACACACCGATGAGAGACTCATATTTGTGTGACTTTTATGAACATAACTCTCTGTCTTATACAGTATATGCCTTGGATTCACTATCAAAACAAACGCTCTCTCTCTCTCTCTCTCTCTCTCGGACGGGGGAACGGGGCGTCTCCTCCCGTGCCTATGAGATGCCCTTATAATGCCGGCTCTAAGGGCTGTGGGCTGTGGACTGACTGAAGATTTTGTTTTATACGGTTTGTAAAGAAGCTTTGATTGTAATTATTATTGCGTTAACTGATTAATTTACAGGTGCAGGCATTGCACAGCCATTGCACAGCCCCTTCACGACCCTTACCATTGCCTACCACTGACAGCACCATCGCTCTCATCGGTGTGTATACTGTAGTCCTAATGAAAATCATTTCATTATGAGATGGGTCAGCCCAACCATCTCATTGAATATGAGGCGAGAGAGAGAGAGAGAGAGAGAGAGCGAGAGAGAGCGAGAGAGAGAGAGAGAATTGAATTTTTTAATGAACCCAAAAGCATAACACAAAACCACTTAATTGTTTACCATTTATTAACTCATATGTTGTGTTATGTCTTCATTTATAATTAACTTACGTATGAAATAAATTGTTTGCATCGATAGCTAACTAATACATACATCAAACCCCATACCTGTTCATACAAAGCTAAATGTGTCTGGTGTTCACTTTGTCTCTAATGAAAAATAGTTTGGTTTCTGAGTTTGAAATTCATTTTTTCTAATCAATCCCTAATCAGTGCTTAATTTTAAAAATTTATTATTTTCCATGTAATTAATTCACATTTAATTTAAAGACATTTTTTGTGTTTCAAATCTTTCACTCTGTAATCCCATTAGTATTTCAACCGATTTTTTCAATTTGTACACTCATTTGAAAAGCAATTTTTATTTCACACTTTTATTCTTGAAAAAATCAATTTATTTTTTGAAATAAAAATTATATTTCTTTGAACAGAATTTTTAGCAAAAAATTCATTAATTATTTATATAACTTATATGAGGTTTTTATATCCATTTCATAATCGTATGAAAAATGTATGTAATTTTGTGTGTGTGCAGTGAATTATTACCATTTTTACAAATTATTTTTAAAATTCTTTTGGTTTTTCACCAATGAATTCCATAAATTGTTTTATATTTTTCTTAAAAGTCGTTAAAAATGTGAAAAGACATTAAAGTTAAGTTTAAAATGTGTGGAATATATTTAATCGATTACATAATGTTTTACAAAAATAGATACAATCACTATTTATAATATATTTTAAAATATTATTGCAATTTATTTTAAACAAATTAGTCCCTGCGTTATATCTCTATTAGTTACGAAAATTAGTGATCAAATTAAACACTTTTTGCTTACAAAGAAAAAGTTAGAAGTTTTTTTTGGAGAGACTATTATTAATATTTAAATGAAAAATTAAGAAAAATAAGAGACTTTTCATGTGTTATTAATTTGCAAAAATTAATTGTAAGTTAAGGATATGTGTAAAAATGTTTTTTATATAATTTATTTTTTTCCATACATTAAATGGCTTTTCAATGCAAATGAGTGCAAATTAAAAGCTACTGATTCTATAGCAGTGAAAATTATAGACATTTAATTGATATTTGGGTAAAAATGTTATACAAAGGATATAAAATATACTGTACATTAAATGGTTTCCCATTTTGAATGGAAATACACTTTTTAAAATAGAAATTACACTTAAATTTAAATAAATAAAAGAAAACACACAACGTTTTCGGTGTATATCTATTTTAATATAAAACCCTAATAAATCAATTTATATACGATGTAATTATAATTGTGTTGAGATATCCTGTACTTAATTGGTTTGTATGATAACTGCCTATAAAATTACTCTTAAGAATATTGCAAACAAAACATAAAATATATGTAAATTACTTTCCATTTCCTGATGCCTTAACTCACAGTTTTATATCATTTTATAGGCATCTGAGAGGAAAGAGAGAGAATTATTATATGTGTACTCAAAGTCTCATATGTTTTAGTAATAGTTATGTGTTTGGAGTGAGAGTTTAGGGGAATATCATCATCTGATTAGCTATAATTGCACTTTAATTATAGCTTACTTTTACATAAAATTAATATAAACGCAAATTATAACAAAATTTATTGATTTTATTATACATTTTGCAAACATACACACACAGAATGCTTATCCATTGGGATGACTATTATTTTAAATTTACTGTCCATTAAATTATTGAATTATAATATTATGACTATGTTTTAAACAAATTATATGCATTTGGTTTGAGTGAATGGGAAATAAATTTCAGTGAAATATTTTATTGAAATTATCACTCAAAGCGAATCTCCATTTGATTGCATTAAACATCTTGTTATGAAACACTTAGCAATCATTTACATCAATAACATTTAGAAAACCATTTGTGTCATCACTCGTCCCTATCATACATACTATGAAAATGTTTTCATACAAATAATTCTCTTATTCTTTGCACTTATAATGTGTATTAAAACGCAAACATTGAGAGAGAGAGAGAGAGAGAGAGAGAGAAAGAGAGAATGAAATCAAGTCATTAATTTGTATTATTTATTTTGTTTTAATTTCATATCTGAGGCTATAATTTGAATAAATGTTATCTGATTTTTATTGATTTCAACATTACATACGATATGCGAGAACATTTTTTTTATACAACATTGAAATATAATTATTACAATTTTTTAGCATTCAATTAAATTGGAAATATTATTTATTTAATCATTTATGTAATTGCAATCTATTTGTGATTGAAATCTATAGCTAACGGTTGTATGAAATTCTCGAGAGCTCAGAATAATATAAAAAATATACACCAGTGCCTCAGGACAGGCATCTTATATCTGATTCAATATAATAATTGATTTCAAAACACGATTCAAATACTTATATATACTTTTTTCAATCACTTTATAAATGTTATACAAAATGTGAAATCAAGTCATTAATTTGTATTATTTATTTTGTTTTAATTTCATATCTGAGGCTATAATTTGAATAAATGTTATCTGATTTTTATTGATTTCAACATTACATACGATATGCGAGAACATTTTTTATACAACATTGAAATATAATTATTACAATTTTTTAGCATTCAATTAAATTGGAAATATAATTTATTTAATCATTTATGTAATTGCAATCTATTTGTGATTGAAATCTATAGCTAACGGTTGTATGAAATTCTGGAAAAAGTTCACTTATTATCAATTGGATTATGAAGTGAATGGTTATATGTTTGCAAATCAATAATTGATTTAACATTAATCTCTCTCTCTCTCTCTCTCTCTCGCAAAAAATATCATATAAATTATGGCCAAAAAACATCAAAATTTATTTTATAACTCAATTTAGAGGCTCTTTTGAGAAACATATAAGCAATAAACAAAAAAATGCCAAACAATCTAATCATTAAAGAATTTTGCAGTTTTTATTTCGCTTTTAAAGCTTTGCGGTACTCTCTCAATGGCTCTCTCTCTCTCTCTCTCTCTCTCTCATAACAATAAAATTGTTGTAATATTTTATATAAATCTTTTTGCAAATCATGGATAAAACATAGAATTTTTAATTACATTTACTCTTATTATCGATAAATAATACGATATTCATAACGAAATTTCGTGATTCAGTAATAATTGAGAAAATTTATTATTTTTCCATTCTTTTAGACATTTACACGATATATGAAAAATAATAACAATAATGCTTTTACTTAACAAATAACACAAATAAATCTTTCCCTTTCTCTCAAACTATTTAATTAAAATATAAACTACAAACTCGTTATACGGTGCTAGCAATGAAACTAATTTATATATGAAAATTAATTTAATAGAGTTTTTAACATTAATTAATCGGATTTCAATAAATTTCTCTCTCCGGAGACCGAAAATAGTTTACCAAAAAATAATTAGATTTTTTTAATATATCAATTTCGATGTTTTATTAGTTTATATTTTACTTAAAAAGTAGTCATCTTTTTCTCTGAGCTTTCAATTAAAATTTCTTCTCTATATTTGATAATTGAATTTTTCAGACCTGTTTTTGGGCCACTTTTCTCTCTCTTAGACAAAATTTAATCAGAGCTCTCTCTCTCTCTCTCTCTCTCTCTCTCAAAAGAGCCTCTAAATTGAGTTATAAAATAAATTTTGATGTTTTTTGGCCATAATTTATATGATATTTTTTGCGAGAAGTGAGTTATATATGAATTGATTGCCGATCAGTGTTCGCCAGACATGCGATGTAAGAGTTAATCATTTGAATGGCTTTACCGATGGCTTAAAGCAAATACAGATATAAACTGCCATTCATTTTAATAGCCCTTTCTTACCTACTCTGGTAATAACCACTAACTTAAGTAATAGTTATAGTTTTTGTTGTTGTTTTCGCTTTAAACCCTAACCAACAACATAAAGTGAGCCCTTTTTAACTCAAACTTTGTTATGTGTTTTGAAATTAAGATATAAGAAATAAGAGTAAATGAGATGTGAGTTAATACACAAATAAATTAATGGATGAAAATCTTCGCTTAATTTAGGACTTATTAATCGAGTGGTAGTTAATGGGAGAGAGAGAGAGAGAGAGAGAGACTTAATGTTTAGATTACTAATCAAATGGAGAAAATATATTCATTTGTTGGCAAATCGCACGATACAAATGTGTGGAGAATTTTTTTGTGTTTGTTAAATGAAAAACAACACAAAAACATGACATAATCTGTTAATAAGAAGTTTAGGCGAAAAATAAATGTGTTTTAGCGGTGTATGAGATGTTTTGCACGCATTTTGGCTCATAATTAATGAAATGTTAGCCATAATCTGGTAGCGGATCTCTACTACACAAATGTAGTTATAATTCTTGTGTATATATTAGTTATTATTCTCGTTATGTTTTTCTCTGCGGTTTTTCTATCAGAAAGAGATAACAATATAATAGAAAAATCTTATTTTTCTGATCTTTTCATTCAACGGCCAGAGAGATGGAGGGGAATGGGATGTGATTTTCATGCCTATGGGATTCCATCCCTTTTTTATACATAAATACCAAAAACTATGAGCTTTTTTAGGCATCATTTCTCTGCGCTTTTCTTATTAGCACTGCATTTGGTGTTCATTAGTACACGACTGGCAAACACCTGGACTGGTATACCAGGGATGTTGTGTGTGTTTTTATGATAGCTTTCAATATGATGTGTAGGGTTTGGTTTTATTCAATAAATGGTCCGCAAAATTAAGTTGTGCGCCACCACTACACCACTACCACCGCCACTGCCTAATAGAGAGCCCATCCATCCATCGGAAGGTGCTCTCGGAGTCCACGGCTGGGAGAGGGACACAGTGTGGGACACACCCACCCCTACAAACATTTTTTGATTTATCGAGTGTTCCGTGAGATGTGAGATGCGCTCCACTAATGGATAGAGTCCTCACACGCAATACCAGTGCTCTCTCTCTCTCTCTCTCTTTCACTCTCTCTCTCTCTCTCTCTCTCTTTCACTCTCTCCCTCTCTCTCTCTCTCCTATGTCTTAGCGAATTGAGTGGAGAATAGCCTCTAAAACACAGGCAATACTTGTAGACAATAGACCCAAAGAATGGTTGAGCCCATAGACCGAGTGAAGCAAATCTCGTTAAAACAAAAGCACAAAATTAATAAAACGATTCAGAGGTGGCCTAAACCCCAAACCACTCTCTCTTCGCTCGCATACCAGTCCCTCTCCATAATAAAGACGTTGTTCTCTATTAATACCACAAAGAATTTGTTTTGGCATCGCATGCGAGCCCCCAGTCTATAGTGTGGGACACACCCACCCCTACAAACATTTTTTGATTTATCGAGTGTTCCGTGAGATGTGAGATGCGCTCCACTAATGGATAGAGTCCTCACACGCAATACCAGTGCTCTCTCTCTCTCTCTCTCTCTCTCTCTCTCTCCTATGTCTTAGCGAATTGAGTGGAGAATAGCCTCTAAAACACAGGCAATACTTGTAGACAATAGAGCCAAAGAATAGTTGAGCCCATAGACCGAGTGAAGCAAATCTCGTTAAAACAAAAGCACAAAATTAATAAAACGATTCAAAGGTGGCCTAAACCCCAAACCACTCTCTCTTCGCTCGCATACCAGTCCCTCTCCATAATAAAGACGTTGTTCTCTATTAATACCACAAAGAATTTGTTTTGGCATCGCATGCGAGCCCCCAGTCTATCACTATATACCGGTGCGCCACATGTTTAGCTAATATAACAATAACCGCAGCTTAAAAAATAAAACTAATTATTTGAACAGATATTCGCATAATATGTGAACGAAAAGATTTTTTGATGGCTTTATTTTTCTTGCGGTTTCATGTATTCATCACAAATTGAAAGTGTTTTTTCATTTCAGACACAATTCTAGATATAGTTTTAATAATGGATTCAAACATTTGGAGAATAGAAAAAATAATACATTTATTTTGATGTTTCAAATACACGTCTCTGTACTGTTCGGCACTGGCTATCTATGGCCATATCAAAGGGCGTCGGCATTCAAGATATATATACTTCTCTCTCTCTCTCTCTCTCTCTCTCTCCACCATCAGTCCATCAGTGGAATGACTTATAGTCTATTCGTTAAATTAAAATTATCTAATTTTTCCGATACAGACATTTCGTATATAATAGGAGAGACATTACGGGCAATAAACCCAAACTCTGCCTTAAAAAGAAAACAATAAGTCATTTAAATGGCAAAAATAGGTTCACTTGAATGTCAGTGTAAAAGCACAATATATTTAATTAAATGCTTTCCAAACTAGAAAATCACAAATTAGCAAATAATTTAATTTAATAATTATTTATTGAACTCTAAACGCAACTTTAATTGAAATTTTCATTTTAATTGAGATAATAAATTAAAATCAGCACAGGTATGTGATATACACCCGTACATACTGTATGTGATTAAGTTTTACAGAAAAAATGAGATATAAATTTTGATGCAAAATGTGTGCTCAACATATACTCGGCTACTAATTGAGAGTAAATTAAACACAATTTTGTTTTTTAAAAATTGAATTTATATTAAGTTTATTGCGAAACGTAACGCAATTGCGAGACTTTAATAATCATTTAATTAAAATAAAAAATCATTAAAATAACCTTTTTCTTGCTTTTGTGTATTATATTTAATGGAATTTATTATTATATAATACATTATGAAATGAATTTGTATTTATATTAATTAAAATCTAATGCCTATCCATAAACAGTAATTAAAATGGAAAACATTATTATTAATATCATATAAATTCAAATGTGAAACACAAACAAAATAAGCAAACTACAAGTTATGAGTCCATTGGATTATAAATAATACATGGTTTATATCCTAAAGTTATTTGACTTCTAGTTTAAGATTCACAACCAATTTATCACTGAATAAGACTATAATTAAACAAAAGTCATAAGAATTCTCACCGAAAAAGCCATAAAAACTCAGAATTTATTCTCCATTTCTAACAAAAATAAAACTTTTTATAAACAAAATCTCAATTCATAACTCCATTAAACTATTATAAATAGATATAATATATTTTTTGATATATATATTTAAATTGTGGGGTAATTTTGGCAGTGATTTCACTATTGAGACAACTATAGTAATCAACGAATGAGTAAAAAATGCTATTTATAATGATATTCAACTCACAAATGGTTATGTAATATATAATATATTGGGGGTACGAATGGATAGGGAGTGAGTCAATCGATGAGTTCAAGTATTCGGACCCTTTTTGCATCTCCCAGTCCCCCTCCCAATCGCCCACATCATTAGAGCCCAAACTATGATTATATACGTATAAAATCATCAGTCAATGTCTGGGCGCACATTAAAAACTTAGCAATGTCGATTAATTAATTTAGTTTCTCATTTTTAGCTAAATATTATGTAAATATTGTGCTCAGGACTTTGTCTCAAAACTTTATTTTGTTGTTAATCACGAGTTTATGACGAAATTATTTTTTGATCAAAAAGTAACATAAATTTTGTGCTCCTAATTTGGCCCTAATTTTCAGACATTTGGTTAAGAATTTTCTGAGTCGAGAAAAAATTGACTCCAATTTGAGACAAACTTTTTTCTATCAAACGTTAAGTGTCTTCAAATTATTAGCCATTAAAGTCTCGAGTGATTAGATAAACGCTTTTCTCGTTGACGTCTTGAAATAAATTTTGCTGTTTTTTTGGGTTTCAAAAGCAAAAAACTTTTCATTCGCTTTAAGCGCATAAACTGATTGTGTATTAAATAAGTTGTAAAAAGGGATTGAATGAACAGAAAATTGTAAAATCGATTTGATTTAATTATAAGACAATTGCAATCAAATACGATATATCGTGCGCTAATCGAAAGTGATTTCTTACACCCAAACGCACCGGTGTTTTGTTGGATCTATAGATGCGGTGGTGATTGCCGTGTATTATAGCGAATGAGTGCGCGGGGGATGGTATGGGTCTAATGGTAGAGGACAGTCATTGCTGAAGTAAATGGTAATATGGATGGAGAGTGAGAGAGAGGCATAAGTTTAAGAGCTGGCAAATCGAGCTACTGATCCCTCGACACCTTTAGTTCTCGTTTGCTCTCTCATAGCCTTCTAAGAGTGTAATCTCGAGGGAGTATTTAGTGTTTAGTCGCTGTGCTCTTAAGAAATGGTTGTGCAACTGCTCCCGGAGTCTGAGAGAGAGAGAGAGAGAGAGAGAGAGAGGGCTATCATGAGATGGCATCGATTTTTTATGCCATTTGATGCTATTTTTTCACTTCTCGGTGCAAATTGAGAGGCCATCAGACGTACAGAGAGTGCAATACTTATAAGAGTAGCGCAAATGGAGTAATAGAGTGACCAAACTCTAAATAGTGGTCCCAAATCGCATCGGCATATCAAGCGAAAGGCAATCACTCTTTATTTCGTACGAAAAGCACCCAAATGTCCGGATCTGTTAAGACGATTCCCTAAAAGCTCTCTCTCTCTCTCTCTCTCTCTCTCTTATTTTTGTTGTGCCACTCACTGGTAAAGTGAGCGATCATTAGCCGAATGGGAGAGTTAGCTCACTATTCGCTAAGATAAAGGGATCACCAGAAGGAGACAAAAAAGACACTAACATCTAGTTTAACGAAATAGTTGTGAGCCGTAAACGACATGATATGTTCACTTGCGCTAAGAATTGCCATTAGGATCGCTAACGAGCCCATACACTGTGACAACACCAGGCGCTCACACAGACTGGCACTACCATTATTATCTCTATACAAATAAATACATCGCAAACACATCCTCTCACCCCAACCAGTGAGCAGTTATCGCTTTTTTCGCGTCAACCTATGGGTGCTCTCAAGCCCTCCTTCTTCCTCTATAATCCAAACGCTTGTCTCTCTCTCTCTCTCTCTCTCTCACTATCTCTGGTATTGTCAGTGATTCACACAATCAATACATTTAGAGACATAATAACAACAAAATCTCATTTTCCAGACTTTATTTGAAATGATATTTTTTGTTGAAATAGATATAAATCCCGAAAACCAATATAATATACCTTTTATTGATAGTATAACAGAGAAAGCCAGCGGTGAGGGACAGACCACTCCATCGCTCGACCGACTAATGGCTAACAATAGACTTAATAGAAAGAGATGACAATGACATCAAGTGGTGATAATCTGGTCATTAGTATTGTTTGGTATGACTTCGATATATCATTAATGAGCGCAAAATGATAGCAGAAATTGTTTGCAAATTTATTTATCAAAAGACATCCGGATCTTAAACTAGAGTGAAATATAATAATATAGAGTAGTTGTTGAGCACATCCTATCGCCAAATGAAATGTTGACATAACGGCTGTGAATACCAATTACTACTTGTGCTGATGATATGCTTCCATACACTTAATGCTGTTTAGAAATAAGGCTTTCCATCCCTTAATGATCTCTGTTTCTCTCAATGAATAAGTGGTTATTGTGCAGCACCTGTACTCTAAACTATTCAAATATATATTATTCTTAATATAATATATCCAACACAACAACAATCGTAATAAGTGTCTGAGAGTTAGCACTCGTTTTCATTCAATATTATGTATATTCTGTGAGCGAAATGGAAATGCAATTATAGTTCAGTTAGCAGTAATGCCATCCAATCTCAAATTGCCTCACATTTGGACCAACAGTTTATCTCAGAGTATATTACACTCCACTCTACTATACATTTCACACCATATTATCACTTATGTCTCGCATTTGCGAAAATTGAGTTTGAATTGAGTTCTCAAAAAACAAAATCAAATAAAACTCAATTTTGTTTTAAATCAAATTTAAGGTAGCATTTAGTGTTGTCTATGATCTAAAACATAGCGTATATATGAATATTTGGTGGGAAACAACACTATTAACTGTCAAAAACACATATCATATATGAATTGATGTGTCAGTGAGAGAGTGAGTGCGAGAGAGAGAGAGAGAGAGAAAGAGAGAGAGAGAAAGAGAGAGAGAGAGAGAGAAATGATGAGTAGAGACATGAATGATATGTTTTAAAAACTCTGTTATTTTGTTCGCTTATCCGTTAAATTATTCAGTTGTGTTGTATTTCTCTGTAAGCCTTAATATAGAAGAGAGAGAGAGAGAGAGAAATGATGAGTAGAGACATGAATGATATGTTTTAAAAACTCTGTTATTTTGTTCGCTTATCCGTTAAATTATTCAGTTGTGTTGTAAGCCTTAGTATAGCATTAGATTTTGTGCACAAAACTTATTATTCATAAGTGTTGTGTTGATTATGTACTCAAATGTTTGTGTATTTAATTGAGATATAACTACACATATAATCGCATTATGGCACCGAAAATGTATGTAAATAACACACAATTTGAGTCAATATATTCTTAGACCAGTGAATACATACACGTAATGCTCTAACACTACAGCATTAGATGTATGTGTTTTGGAGGGGCAGAGAGGCGCAGGTGTTTCACTCTCCCATGTGTTATATGATGTGTGATATGCTTATTAATTATGTCATCTATGTCTAACCTGCACCGGGCAACTAACCAATCCATCACGCTCAAACATTACATTCACTTTCGCATTCTCTCTCTCTCTCTCTCTCTCCCGAAGTTTTATGTGAAAAGACATGTTTTGTCTACACTTGACATCACTTCCAATATTTATGTCTTTATTTAACTTAAATAAATCATTAACTAAAACATTAGAGTAAACACAGCAACAGAAAAGTCTTATTTTAAAATTCTTTGCAAACAATTGTGAAAACATCTCTATTTGTTACCAATGAATGCCATTCTTCTCATTCCGTGTGCTTTGAATCCCTTATCCAAGAGATTCATCATTTGATACATTCGTAGCATTTGTTTAAATAATTTAATTAAACTTTATATCAGAAAAAGTATAATAATTTGAGAAAAATTCATTTAATATTCATTATTCATTTAATTTGTTTTCATAACTCATTGTGCGATGCATTCATTCAATTCATTTCCATTGTTTAGTCGACATATGAGATGAAAACAAATCTGTGGTGTTGTGTATGTATTGAGTGAGAAAACAGTATTGAAAGCATTAGTTGTGTTAGCATTGCGTGACTCTATTTCTACATTTTCTTTATTCAATTTAATGGCCATTTTTGAGACCAATTAACGATAGAAATGAGTCTAATTTTATGAGAGAGAAAAGAAATAGTTTTCATTTGTTGGCCTCCAATGAGAACAACCACTAGTCTATTGAAAATGAATTTTGCCTGAAAATTCATTGTATTGTATGTATGTATGGTATGTGTTGTTTGCAAACTAAATAAGCAGCACATCCATCATCTGAATATCTGATCGCATGTTTGTATGTCTTATATGTCTCGGGTGTTCGTGATATAAATTCCACAACAAGACTGAGAGAGAGAGAGAGAGAGAGAGAGGCTTGTAATTCAAACATAAGACTATAAGAGTTGCAAACAATGCACACAAAAGTCGAAAACACATATTCATTGACTCTCTCTCTCTCTCTCTCTCTCTCTCCAGCCTCTTATAACAAAAAATTCTGTGCAAATTCTACACAACTTTCCCTTTTTTTTCAAGTGCTGCCTATTCTCTAACAACTATATTACTTCATATTATAGCCGACAATAGGAATAGAAAATAGAGTGGAGAGTGGAGTCGACTGGCGATAACCCCCACTGTGTCGGCCACTCAATCCATGTGCTGAGAGAAACATTCAATTTTCTTGATCGGCACCGATGTCTCAATATTTGATATAACTGTGTATTTGTCATAATTTGTTATGTTTTTTATTACCGCTCACTGTTTTCCACTGGCGTTTGTAATACAAAATCTATTGACTTTTGTATTGTATTTGTGTGACTGAGAGGGGAGACAAATGGGAATAATTTTGGTAGAAATAAGTTGTTGTGAATTTGCAGTCATTTTCTCGCATTTAGTGTCAATGCTTTACAAAGTCGTTACTCAATATTTTTAGGCGAAAAATATGTTTATCGCCTCAAAACAGGTAAACAACTTTATTAGCACTCAATTCATAGATCTATTTAAAGATTATCAGTAATTAACACATTCAGAAAAAACTGAAAAATATATTAAAATCATGTCATTTAATATTTAAGATATAGCTTAACAACGAGTTATTAATAATTTATTAAAATCTCAATTCCTAAATACTTAACATTCATGTGATATAAACACTTGCGTTAGGAATGAGTGCACATCTGGTCAGAGAAAACTCATAAAATTAACTTACGATTCAAGAAAAAACTTTTTTCATATGACATTTTGTGAACCAAAATAACTGCTTTCAATCAAATTTAATGATATAATTAAATAAAATTTCTTTAAGAATGAGAGACAAAGAATTATTACAACAGACTATCAAATGACTGGTTC
>CAJPVJ010000921.1:0-19424 GCA_905397405.1 Oppiella nova
CTCTACTGTCGTTTCTGGAGAACCACTAACTAAACTACACTTCATATTAGGTTAAATGCAACGCGAATATAATTTAATGCTCAAAATTTAATGAACAAAATCCAAAAATACAAAACTCACCTATAGTGAACTCGATTACCAATAAATTTCATTTGTCATAATCTATAAGTCCTCTAAATTATCTTCTTACAAATTCAGTGGAGTCATCGATATTCAAAAAATTAATTAATTAAAAATCACTCTATTTCTTATATATATCGTAGAAATTATAGAAATCAACTATGTGTACCAGAATTAAAATAGTTTAAATATATTGAAACATTATTTATAAACTTAATACATTCATAGTTATCGATAGACCAGTGTCTCTGTATTTTTAATAAGGTACCGAGCATAGCTGTAAAACTTTTATATAAAAAATAGTAGCTTATTTATACCAATGCAAAACAAATGCAAGATTTTGCTTTACTTTTACATTTGCTATGTACCCTTTGATGGGTAGCGATTCCTAGGCGATTCTATGGATCCACTGCGACAGACTATTTTCATATAACAAATTTATGAATATTTGAAGTCGTTTAATATTTTATTTTATCGTACACTTAGTTATCTTTACAAAGAATATTTTAAAATAAATTACAATTAATTAAATGTTCAAAACTGGACGGATGAACATATTTCAAATGTCTTGATATTATGTCATACGCGTCGAACTCTATATAGAGTCTATACTCTTTCAAAACAACATTATTACTGTTTCATTATTAACTCATCACTTAGAAATTTATAAAAACCATTCAATTAATTTTAAATACCTTGGATAATATATTTATATATAAGAATTGAATTGAATTAAAATATGTTTAGTTTCCATACAGTGCTGTCAAACAATACAATTAAATGCTAAACCGAGAGGAGGGAGGAGAGAGAGAGAGTTGACTACTGACTACAATGTAATATATGTTTCAAATGTCTCATAACGTCGACGTCTCCACAGGTTTCCCTCCAACGGATGTATTCTCTCTGACTCTAATAAAGACACACAAAACTGCCGATAAAACTAATAAAAGTTATTTCCCGTTCATTACAGATGAGTCTATGGGAAGTGATTTCATTAATCGTTGCGGGGCATCGTACATGGGCTTAGTTATAGGGAATGGCATTCAGATCAGTCTAATCCATACAAAGGTGCACGTGTCTGATGTACGCGCTATTAGGCGCTGCACGTGTGGAATCAATATTAAAAATATTTGACATGAATTTTATTAAAATGAGAGCACAATGTAGTATTGTTCTGATAGGTTGTGCTCATGGCTCAATCAATTATATACCTTTCCTCTTTTCAATTAAATTTATTGTGGAAGAGATTTAATTAACGGATTGAGGATTTCGTGAAATATAGGTCAGACGACAATTAGTCGTCAAAAGGTTTTTGACACCAACGAGACCATACATCTGCCCTCAGGCTAGCATCGGTGCCATACACTTAACACTTGTTTACTCACATCTTTTGTATTACTGATTCAATTTCTACATGAAAAGCTATATTGTTTATATAAAATGTTCATTTAATTAAATATACTTTTTATTATTTTATACAAATAACAATAGATTATATGATTTAGCAAAATGAGTACCTAATCTCTAAATAAATAAATATATACTGTATATATTTATGTACAATTAAACTAAATGTATGGTAATAGCTTTTATATCGATATAAATGAAGTTATAATTTAAATGCATATTTATAAATAAAGTTATCGTATATATAGTAGTAGTGTATGTGTACCAGTACAGTTTATAAGCTATATAATGTGCATATATGTACAGTACTACAAGACGGTGCAATTTGATGGACAATATGAGGATTGAGATGTTGGTGCTTCTCATTGGTTGGGAGTGTATTGCGCGCACGCCGTCAACACATATCGCACACTGCACTACAGGCGTTTAGAATACATCTTTGCACTCATTTTTCTCATCTAAACATCATTTTAGTTGACTTTTAAACTGCTTTTCATGAGATAAAGTAGATTTCAATTATTATTCAATTTATAAAATAGTTTATTAAATAAAGACTAATTAATTAAATTAAATTTGAATCAAAACTAATTGAGTGCTTAATTGGACACTCAGTCACAATCACGGCCTCCAGAATTTACGACTCCGGCTCCTCCACCACTGCGTTCTGGGAGACGCTGTGGCCGAGTATGTTAAACAACTTCCACTCGGGTGCACCCACTCCTACAGGTCCCATTGGCAAGTCCAACATCACCAACATCTCCACACCGCACCACCAACAGCACCACCAACAGCATCACCAACAGCACCACAACTCCAACGATAACAACAACGAAATTCAATTGCTCGGCGAGAATGGCCACAACGGACTTCCCAACTATATCGCCGGCACCTCTTCCGATAACTCGTCAGCTCTGGCCATAAGTGTCTCGCATTCCAACAGTAATACCAATGAAGGCCACTCTCACCACCAGAGTATCACCAATAACTCTAATCAAGACAAACCGAGTAAACAGAAACGCCACAGAACTCGCTTCACTCCGGCACAGCTACAGGAGCTCGAGAGGAGTTTCGGTAAAACTCATTACCCGGACATCTTCATGAGGGAAGAGCTAGCCATGAGAATTGGGTTGACTGAGTCCAGAGTGCAGGTAATGTGCACTTTCTTTCATTTTTACTTTCATTACTTTAAAACCCTAAACACCAATATAGTGTCTAATTTGAAAATCCAAACTAATTCTTTGTAGTATTTTCATAATTATGTGTTTCATAAATTATATAATCTAAAAATGACACTTTGTGTGTCCTTATGCAATGTTCACATGTTTTAAATAAAGTCTATTTGACATAAAAGTTCATACATTAGATGTTCAGTATGTATTTAGTGTATGGGCTCCTATGGCAATAAACTTCATAGTACTGATATACACTATAGTTCTTATATAGTGCTTCGGCATCTAATAATTCGTAGTCAATCTTATGGGTTAGTTTTGAGTGAATCTTTAATAAACACGGAGTTCCCAGACATGGGATATGTAAAAGCCTTCAAATTGAGAACATTTTATTTAGCGTTGACTAAACAGTAGTAGAGTATCAGCTAATTATAATACAATGAATTACTGGCGTTTGTCTTAAACATCTCGTTGTGTGTGGGCTCAGTCTCAGACTCACCACTGGCTCCCTATTTATTGCTGCCTTCACTGAAATAAATGCCGCGCTTTTCACTCAATTATAACCAAAAGAACTATTTTTTTATTTCAATTTGAGTTTAAGTTTTACTGATCTTAATCTTAATCTCAATCATATTATTGTTCTATTCTTTCATTCATTTCAATCATTATCTCATTTTCTATACATTGTCTCACTTTCCATATTCAAATATTAACTAAATTTTACAGTATAAATAACTATAAAGGCCAACAAATAATACAGTACTGTACTGTATTATTAATAGTAATCTTCAAAATTATAACTTATAAGCATATATGAGCAGTGTGTGTGTGCATTAAACTAGTGCTTTGGCTCGTTACCCTGGTATTTTAAATATTTATTGTAATCAATAATCAAAAATTAATACTAGAATGTTCATGAAAAATGGAATTTTAATATAGGTATATTTATGTCCATTTAATATTATGTGTTCGCGATTTTAAACAAAATTTATGACCAGGGTAAAACCATATTGACACTTATGAATACTTATATTGTATAAAAATTTTATTCCTGAACATTTTAGTCTACATTTTGTTGATTCTGGATTACAATAAATATTTAAAGTTAAGGTTTAAAATGTTGATTTATAAGTAATGGCAAAAAGTTTGCAAAATTGTATGCATTGATTTTGAAAATATGTGTTTGGGTGAGGGTCACCGGTGGCTATCAAGTGCACCGCCAATAATATCAAAACTAACATTACACATATACTATATTAAGGTGAACACACTTTTTATTTACTATTGTTTTATGCGTTTGAAGGGAACATATCATATGCATTATTTCATATAAAGTATGCATTTCAAAACAAGCCTTTCCCATGCTTAATAAGTGTTTACAGTATTATGTTTTAGGGTATCCTCCGGGAGCTGTATTTCAAACAATGCGATGCAGTAGTGCTCTGGTGTTCATAGAAAGGCCTTTATATTTGTCAGTATTATTATGAGCCATAGTGTATAAATTATTCAAAAGCTAGTATTTTCAACAGTACAGAATATTGGCATCAGAGCACAGGAATCGTATGCCGTTTCTAATATATATCACTGCAAGGCTTCTATTCTATGGGAGCTATTGATGCAGTGATGCTGTGCTCTCTTTTTTGCTCACTTCCCTCATCTATGCATCACTTTTGCTGCTCTTTCAGTATATAGTGTTTAGTTGAGCCCTAAAAGTCATACCTTCTGTCTGTTGTGTGTATCAAATGTGTTATAATAGCAATATGTGAGATATTGTGCCGCAATCTCTCATCGCTTCGCAATGCCTGCCACACAGATAAAACTACCAGTGCTAATGCTGGTAGTGGTGGTGCTCACCAACACTGACTTGTGAGAGGGAATGGCGTCGAGGGACTAGCCGTAGTGCTACACTGACAACGAATGTACATTTGATATTAATGTGGTTTTGCTGTCCCATTAAAAAGTAATCCGTCCCATAGAGGCTATACATTGGCAGTGAAGGCAACAAAAAGATTGCTTTCATATTATGCTATAATTCCTGCACAACATTCAACATTCAATGCACTGTTAGCTCTGTTAGCACTGATAGCTCCGATACCATTGATTCCTATATCTCATAAATGATTATTACTAAATAACTGCCGGAAATTACAATCTAAGGACTCCGTGTAACTAACATCAAAATATTAGTCATAAATATGCCGTAAACCTAATGAACTGTTTTAATATTTAGTCAAAAAATAGATGCATTGCTGTGAGGGGTTTTTATTCAAATTCTGCCCGGATAATTGTTTATAAATAATAAGTTCTTTTTAAACAAGATCTATACTAGAAATTCTTAACTATTTTCATCTTATCGCATTTGAATAATAATTTCTATAATTTATAAAAAACATATAAAGGGGTATATAGATGTATGTTGCAATAAAAATGAAAATATGAATATGTTATTTATAGTATTATATTAAATATTAATATGCATGAGAATACAGTGCAATCTCATTTAATTGGATGAACTTTCAAATGCAAACTAATGTGATTTAAATGAAATTTTATTCTTATAAGTTAATAAATATAGAGGCATGTGTAATGTGTATTAAACCGTATATTATAAGCAATACTTAAAAATAAATTTAAATTTAATTTCAAACATTTACAACATTTACCGTTCATTTCAGGTTTGGTTCCAAAATCGAAGGTATATTTACTGTGAATGACATAAAAGGATGAATTGAAATGAAATTAATATATGAATTGAATTCAGAGCCAAATGGAAGAAGAGGAAGAAGACGACAAGTCGTGGCTCTCTATTGCCGTCGCATACGTTACCACCGTTTGGCTCAATGGGGTCGTCGACCGACGGCTTGTGTTCGTTCGGTCCCTCACACGACAGTCGGTGGCCAATGAGCTCAGGCATGAGTCCCATGTCAACCCATGGCATCCCTATCGGTCCCATTCAGACTAACCCGACACCATTCAGACCCAACCAGAATTCTAGTTTTATGTATTATACGCGATAATGTATACAATTGTGCAGGATCATCTATTACTCCTGGAGTACAAAATCGTAAACAGGTAAACAGCGCAGAATAGTTACAAACATAATAAAAAGTTTGTAGTATAGTTTCGCAAAGTTTATAGTTATTTTGTAAAGTAAGTTGAAAAATATTATAGTGACTATGCTTATTTACTTTAATTCGTATTATAAGTTATACAACTACTATAACAATATATGACTATATGATTGCAAAAGGTTTAAAATTTTGAGAAATTTTATAATTACAATCAAGTCATTTAATATGATATAAATTCATTTAATGGGTATATAATTTATGTATCTATAGATCAGAGTCTGAAAATTTAAAAATACATTATATAAAAGTTACTTTATAATATAAAATAATACAATATAACATATTATGTTCAAAAATGAGATGTTTATAAGTTATTATAACTACTTAAACACATTTAAGCATGTTAGTAATATCTAATAACCTAGTAATCAAATAATATCTATAATACTTATAGTTTAATTGATGATTTGATTTATTTATTAATTTTCATATTTATATAAGCCTTTTTATATTATAAGTAGGGTTGCCAACTGTCCTCCTATCGGTCCTTTAAAAAACAGTCTAATGTAATGTCCTCTCAGAGATTATTGTAAACATATTGCAAATATTCACTTAATTTTCAGTTAATTTACAAAATTCATTAAAATTACTTGCGATTATAAAAACATATAAAATTTAATTAATTTGTTGACAATCCTCCTGTTATTTATCAAAAAACATTCCTTAACATCAAGACAAATTTAATACCATACTGGTCCGGCACAATTTTAAATATCTTTTATATGTAAAATTTTCTTTTTTGTCCTCCCAATTTCCTCCTTATGATATTGCTATGAAATATTCAAAATAATTTCAATTGTAATTTTATATTTATAATATGACCAGGCCGTGTTAAAATTTATAGAAAATATACATTTTAAAAGAATTTTGTCCTCCCAATTTCCTCCTTATGATATTGCTATGAAATATTCAAAATAATTTCAATTGTAATTTTATATTTATATAGTATTGTAAACTCGCGGCTATGCATCGAATTGCCTGTCAATCCTTGTTATCTTTCAAGTTGTCTTATGTATAAAATTTGAAAGATTTCGTTTTCGAGACTCAAACCGTTATACCAAAGCTGAAGTAATTAAAAATTACAAAAAAATTACTAATATTTTTGTTAATTACAGTGTATTAATGAAATCTATTCTGGATAAGTTAGATTAGAATTATAAATTTATAAAATTAAGAAAATGAAAGGGAAGTATCATGAAAACACCTTTCTATGTTCAAAGAACTCATGAAACCTCGTTTTTGGGGATATATTAATAAAATAAGTATTTTCGGCAATTATAGCAAAGTAGTGTCAAAATTGGTACAAAATATGTTGTATTTATAATTAATGATATATTGATATAATTCCCGGTAATTAAAACAATAGTTAAAAACGGAAAGTTATGGTTAACAAGGTTATATGTATTAATTACTATAAACTTTGTGTCAAATCTTTTTTAACTATTTTATCTAATATGTGATATAATGCGGTTCATAATTGTTTAGATTATACCATCATTTTAATCATATTATAGTATTTTAATTAAATTCAATCTAAATGGCAAAACTTGTTGGGAAACATTCAAACATCACGTTTACACTACACTGTCATCTATTGTATTAGTATTTAGTTTATAAACTTTATAAGTGTTACAAATGGGGGCATAAAAGGTGGCATATTTGTACGTATTTTGTGAATGTATTTATAATATCATAGTCTATTTTAGTATTATGGTAAATAACAGTAAGTAAATGATGCTAGTTGATTGATGTGGTTATATTAATATATCTAACTAATAATTATTATAATGCCTACTAGATATATTTGCAAATTAAATACATTTGAATTGACTTTTGATAATAAAAACTCATTTTTAGATGATTGTAGTGAACGTATGCTTCAAACGGACAGTTAGTGTAAAATGAGGTGTAATTGAAATGCAATACAATTAGTAAATGAATGATACATTTGAAGTGTATTTCAGTATTTGAATGAATGGTTTAAATAAAGTGTGAAATTTGCGCCAAATATAGACATAATATAAGTGTTAAAAGCATTGAGTAATGGATTGTATGATAAGAGGCACACAAATGGCAAACCGAGTGCTCATAGACTGCAAGTATGTTTGCAATGAAGTACTGAATTGAATGTAAATTGTGTTAAATATCGTGTCATTTGATACTAATTTTAAACACATTTCCGTTCAATACGTCCTTCACGTCATAAAAAGCTGCAAATGATTTGCATTTGTATAACATTTGCCGTCAAATGCCTGTGAATTGCTATTAATAAGTGTTATATTTGAACAGAGGTTTGAGTCGTTTGTACGAAAGGTTTGTTGGATCAGTTGGTTGTCTGAAGACTGGAGCAATCGGTGGTCGTATGATGTCATCGCAATCGCAAGCACTGGCCGACTGTATGTCCCAATTGGACCCAAAACAGGTGCAACTGCTGGACGAACAGTGTATTGTAGTCGATGACAATGACGTGCCATTAGAGGCTAAGTCTAAGAAAGACTGTCATCTCATGGCTAACATAGATAAGGGTCTAATCCATCGGGCATTCAGTGTAATGCTGTTCAACAGTTCTGGTGAACTCCTGTTAACCCAGAGATCTGACGCCAAAATCACTTTCCCCTCGTATTTCACGAATACCTGTTGTAGTCATCCGTTGTATAACGAGTTGGAAAGGGATGAGAAGAATGCCATCGGAGTGAAGAGAGCCGCGCAGAGGAGACTACAGACTGAACTGGGAATCGATTCGCTCAAGATTCCACTCGAAGACATCAAATACATGACGAGATTCCTATACAAAGCGCCTTCCGGTGGCCTTTGGGGCGAACATGAGATCGATTACGCGCTCGTCATCCAGAAGGACGTCCCCCTAAACCCCGACCCCAACGAAGTCAAGTTCTGTCATTACGTCTCCAAAGACAATATGATGTCGTTTTTGAGTCAGTTTTTGATCTTATTTTCATGTTTTTATTGATTATAAACATAACTTCAATTGTTTTGTACAGAAAATGAAGAATTGAAGGGAAATCAGGTGACGCCATGGTTTCGGCTAATGATTGAGAACTTTCTGTTTGAGTGGTGGAACCAATTGCACGATTTGGACAAATTCCAAGACCACATCAATATTCATAAATTACCATAAGATATATAAGCTATATCTCATTTTATATTGAATTTAAAGTGAATCTAATTTTAATAAATTGTTAACATATCTGAGAATTATTACCTAATTATATACGCTATTTAGTTTTATATTAGTTTTTGAGATTTATTACAAATTGTTTATGCAATTACTGAACAAAGAATTTAATAAATAATTTAATCTGATTTTTACGGTTTATGTAATATTGTTGTCTTTTAATAACAGAATTTCTACCTGATCATTTCAATTCGTTCATCAAAGTGTATTTAATATACGGTACATTTATGTATTGTTTTAAATTGTGTGGTTTTGTTTTTAATGAAATAAAAAAATTCAAATATGTTTTACCGTAATAAAAAAATATTTTTAATAGTTTTGAAATAGCTTTAACTGTTAAAATATGAAATGTTTAACAACTATTTTTGTCAAAACGTATGTTACAATCGTAAAATAAGCAAAATGGTTTAGACTATTCAATAAATATTTTTAAAATGAATGTTAAGCTCATTTAACGTTAGAAATTTTACCGTATTTATAAATTTATAATTTACGTTAGAATAATAATGAATGTACTGACAAACTTGATTTATTTTAAGCTATTTATACAGCTATACTGTTTTTAATTTAATTTTATATTAAAATTTTTCTTTTTTTAATAGACTATATAAAACTTATAATATGTAATCAAATGTAACTGTTTTGGAATATTCAAGAAATGTTTTGCTATAATTAAAAGAATCTTTATTTTGAAAACACTTTATGATCATATGAGCAAGGGAAACCATACTATGACAAGTCCAAATGCTATGAATTTTAGGTAACTCATTGGTCAATATAATAAAATATATTGCTACTGAAAACAGAGATTATATAATTAACCTATTTAAAAATGAACTTTTAAATTAATTAAAATGTAATAAAATATTAATACTGATCAATGTGTTAACTATAGTTCATTGTAGTTCATAGTAATATAATTGCATTTGGACTTTACATACAGTAGTCTGGCTTTCCCTGGCTCATATCATATAATGATAGAATACCTAAAAGTTTTCAAACTCCTGCCAATAGATTTCTCTCATAGTCTTTCAATTGTGGGATTCATTCAAATGTTACGAGTGTTTTGACAAATTACAACTCTTTGATTATTTAATTATAATAATATCAATCTATTCTTTTCCAATTAGTGGCTTATAATTGATTTATCATTTGATAAATAAAATTCAAAATTACAATTCATTACTGACATGTATTGACACTATTTTCCTTTTTAAACCATAAAAGTCTAAAATAAACTGAATTATAAGTAATTAGTGATTCCTAATAAAAGTAATTTAATGAATATTCTTATTTTTACATTATAATTAATTAATATAATAGTCTTTTATTAAATTTAATAAAATTAAAATTATAAGTAACTTATCTTGTTAATACAAACATTTCTTCTTTTGTATGTTAAACATATTTTGCATTAAGTATAGGATATATTCCATTCATTGAAAAATGATACAGTATAAGAATGTAATCAAGCAAAATTATTTAGATTTGTACTATATATTAATACATGTATTACAAAAATATTTTAATTATTTTAATTTTCAAATTGACAGTCAATTCTTATAGTTGTCTTCAACAGTTACTTTTTAACAATTTTCAATAATACTAATACATCTATCAATATCTACTAATATATAATATTCTTTATACTGTATCATAGATTCTATGACATAGAAGGGCTATACAGTACTTCTCATTAATTATATTATGATGTATTTCAAATACTGTAAATCTTCGTTAAGCGTAAATTAAATATGATATAAAAGAGATATACAGGTACAATTTAGAGAAACACTTAATAATTAAGTGATGAACACTTGGAGTTAATAAAGCGCACAACAGCTGTACAGTTGGATAGGGATTGAGTTAACGCTAATCAGTAGTGTTTGTCGACCGAAAGCACGCGATTCGCATATTTAAACCTTATATTCATTTCCGATTCATAATAAACTCAAACACAATCAACATTTGAAACTTTAGTTTCGTTTGAGTCATTCACTCATCCGAAACAATTCGTGCGTTATTTCATTCATTGCGATCAATATCTATAGTACGGGTCATTCAGTTTAGTATTGGCCCACCTTTTATGCCTTTCCTAACAATAACTGAAGTTTAAATTCACATATCTCTCTCTCTCTCTCACACACACTCACTCACTCATTCACTCACTCACTCACAACTCACATATTGTGCACACAAAATAATATTGAATTTTATTTGTCTTTTCAGTCAAATAATGATCATTCAATTAATGTAAATTCTCGTTTCAACACATATTGTGTTTGGAAATAGGTTTGTATCAAACTTTGTTCTTTGATAACTCCAATTAACTCAAAGTATACTTCCATATACCTGGTTATAATTGCATAGTAATTATGAGAGAATTGCTTTGTTAATGATAATTAATACAATAAAAAAAATATTAAATTTGTATTAATAGAATTTTCTTATTATGTAACAAAGTTATGCTAACCCCCTGTCAAGGGATGTCCTATCATTAAGACCGTTCTATTATTAATAGTGTAGTACTAAGTTTATTAGAAGTATGTGCTGTCGTATAAACATATGTTTATGTGGAGAGAGAAAGAGAGAGAGAGAGAGAGAGAGAGAGAGAGAGAGTCTGTAATATCGCTAACGAGAAGACTGTAAAAGTAGAGAATCAAAACATTAATCCTTTGGTAATCGCATTGCTTTACTTCTCATCCGATTTAGTCAATTAAGAAACACTTCATTTGAATGGAAGGCATTGGAAGAGTTTAACTAAATTTATGTCTCCTATTGTTAATGCATTACATTTGCAGGCATTCACTAATGAGTTGTTCCCATTCTTACAATCTGTATTCCCATTTGGGAACTACAAAAAATAGTTGACATTTTATTTTGACAATTTCTGCCATATTATGAAACTTCAGTTGCATCTAGTTTACTCAAATCTATTGCACTGTTTTTATCCAAACTGACTCATATTATTCTGTGTACTCATGTTATTCTTGATTTCTATAATATATCAAATTAATTTAATACCGTATACTGAATTCAGTACATTTTTAAATTATACTATTTATTCCGTATTTCTTGTTAATAGTGAATATTATTGAAAAATTATAAATTTTGAATATTAACATTTTAATTAAAGAAATAGAAATTAGAGCATTTATTACGATACCTAATTTCTATCTAAATTAAAAATAATATAATTAATTGAAACTATAAATAAATTGTTTACTAGAAAATTGTTTGCAATATAAGTAGTTTGTTGTGCCAGTAATAGTAACATAAGATACAATGATAATATCAATAAAAGAAGATTTGAGAGATTATTTGTTATAAAAAAGTAAATTATGGAATATTTAATGTAGTGAAATAATGGGTGAAATGATTAGTTTTGATGATTTAAACTAATTATATGTGTACTTAAGTTAATTACATATGAATTTGATTATTCAAAATGATATCCTTCTAAACGATTCAAAGCAATCAGATTTGATTGAAGAATATCTGAAAATTGAATGCATTTATAGCTAAAAAGGTTACACAAGAGAGAACACAGTATTAGAGCTTTGTTTTGACAATATATTCATTGTATTCAAACTGCAAACTAATTAATCTATTGTTATAATCAATACGAGCGCACGCTTTGCATCTTTAATAGCCGGGGCTATGATTTCATATCTAAAATATTCACTTAATTAAGTTTTGTTAATGTGTTTCAATGCCTTCTCTAATGACAATATTCTGACGCATTTCACGCTTTTTTGCACAAATTAGTCTCTACTGTACTATACTTCTAGTCATACACTAAATGTTGGTTTTGCCATATTTTGCCAAAAAACAAACAATTGTTTGTCACAAATAGCTTACATTTATTGCTATATGATTATAGAATACTGTATTGTACTGCAGTTAATCACAACTTATACTCAAATGTATATTATATTAATGAATACTCTGTACACTCCAACAAACTCTATAATTTGTGGTTTTTCTTATATATAAATTATTCTGTTGTCTTCACTTTAATAGATGCTATTAATGTATAAATGGTTTTAAGTATTATTATTTTAAATCTTTAATTGGATTCCCATCTATTAGATTAAATTAAATTAGATTAAATAGATCTATGAGAATTGAATCTTATTTACCGACAATTAACAATTAAAGTTTAAAAACATTATTATTTTGAAGCATTTTGTGTTATTGTTTCCAATAAATTCATTTATAATTTTTAGGTACCAATTAAAAGTATTTAATTAAACAAAATTATCAGGGTGAACTAAAATAATCAAAAATTCAATTAAAGTATATTTGTTGCTTTGTCAATGTTGGATAATAATTTCTTAAATATAATGTTGAATATGCAATTATATATACTGTAAATTGTACATGGACATGCAGCATTATAATATAATTGAATATTATATATTACTGTATTTAAATTTACCTTTGCTCTAATAAACAAAATACTTAAACGTTGTATTAGTCTATAAACTATTTTTTAATAAATCAATCATTAAATTTACTTTTTTTTAAATATACGGATAATTATTTTAAGTTATTTACAGTAAATTTGTTTAATAATTATTAAAAATATAACATTTTATCATCTATATTTCTATGCAATTCTATGCTTTATGTTATTATAAAATTAATATCATATTTTAATTTGTATAAATACTAAGTGTTTGCAAACCTTATATTTTAAATTTTATATGCTTTATAAAACAATCTGGATATATTTTTATTTTAAATGTAGAAAATAATGAAATTAAGTTTTAAAATCAATTATTTATAGAATTTTATTGTAAAAGTTGCAAAAGATTAAAAAACAAAAATAATCATTAATTTAATTAAAATAAACTTCAATACATATGTTTGCAACAAATTATGAAAGAATATTTGACAAAATAAATGTTTTCTGTATTAATAATATTCATAAATATTTTGTGATAATTTGGCGTTTAAATCAAAAGTTTGCAAACGATTGCAGATGTGTTTAAACTCGCATTTTATTGTTTTTGATTGAATTTATATTCATGTGTGAACTGACTCATCGTTTTTAATATATTTGATAATATATAATATAAAGCAAAGAATGGATTTTGTGAACACATTAATCCATAAGAGAAAATCAATTATAAAACTAATAGATTGGATAACATGTAGTGAATGCTGTGAACACTTGAACAGTGAGGCACTAATAGGTAGAAAAGCATTGAATTTAATTAAGCGCTGATTTGTTGCTTAAAAATAGAAATAAATTGTATTATATTTTCGAGAAGAAGTGGCTTCAGATGAAAGCGTTTCGTTTAATCGATTTATATCTCAAACTATTTTGTGTTTATTTTCGACTCTAGTTTTGCTCTTAAGTGTAGTTACCATTGGGTGCGAGTGAGGAGTCACTAAAAACCAACATTTTATTGCGACTGTCAGTCTCTTATAACCAATAGAGTCCTCTTATGATAATTTTGCTCAAAAGTATAGCAAAGCTTCAAATGTTGGCTATTGTTAACTAAAACGCTTTGGGCTCTCAATAATCCCAACAACACTACATCGCCTCTCATTCACACTAATCATAAAAGGATACTAACCATCAATATATTCAATGTATTCAATGCTCCCAATGCTCTCAATGCTCCCAACGGTCGCATCCCTTCACTCCAATCGCTTCTAATTAAATCTATTTATCTGTTTTGCCCACAAATTCTCTAAACATTATATTATACACCACTTCAATGAATTCAATGCAAAGAATCTCATCTAACATCAAGTAAGACATAATCTTTTTGCCCATTATTATATGAAAAATATGTTTCATAATTACAGGTAATTGCAAACAAACGCATATTAACTCTATTTTAATGTTAATAAACTATTTTCAAATGGAAAGTGGAAGAGGAGGAGGAATGGATGCAAATAATGATCTCATTAACGAAGTTCAACACAAACTCTTGGCTTCTAAATGCTCTCCACTAGAAATGAATCAAAAATGTGTTGCAAAACAAAGTTTGAATCTATGCGGAGACAGAATGCATATCTCGCGTCTTTCTCACATCCCATGTCCTTCATCTTCATACGTATCGGTGAAGTCCATTCCCGGCACTAAACACACCATCGATGCCATCCTAGGACTTAGAGGCTCTCACTCTATGCGAAACAAATGCTATTCAATTGATGCCAACATTGAGGCAAACAGTACGGAGCGGTCGTGTGAATCCATCGGATCTAATAGTAAATCAGGTAAATGTGATTCATTACTGATTTCGTAAAAGCTATTTTATTGCAAAACAATAATTTTATTTAAATATTTGTTTCATAAGTGTATGGAGTTAATTCTGTGCGTTTGATTTAATCATTTAACATAAATGTTTTGCATTAAATGCAATTTAAATGCAAAATATAGCGAATGAGTTGCAATACTTTGATTACTTTTGATTTGATTAATCCCAGAGCGCTCAGGCCTTTTAATTTGTGACCAATAGTTACAACAAATCACAATTTGAGAAATTATTTTCCATTTTTATGACTAATTCTCAAATGCAAAGTTGTTTCACGAATATTAAGTATATTTTCATAATCAATTCACTATTCGTTTATAATTTGATATTTAATCATAAAAAATAGAAAAGCACTACAATTAGGCTAATGGCGAGTAAATCACTTAATCAAATCACGCTCTTGTATTTGAACGTCAATTAATTACTAAATAAATGATAGTATGAATGGTCTGAATGCACCACTTTTATCAGTTCAGTATATCATGTGAACGGCTTAAGTAAATATTCGTTCAGAGTTTGGTAGTTAGTTATGTCGTCCCGTGAATATATGATTCGTTTATCTCTCTCTCTCTCTCTCACTCACTCTCTCCCTCTCCCTCCTTCTCTCTCTCTCTCTCCCAACAAATATAATGCATATAAATGAGCGTAACGTCAAAGAGTGTGACAAATGATTGGTTGAAAGCATCAAAAACGTTAATTTCCGACTGAATGACCAAAACTGGTAGTGATATACAAATGGATTGGAGTTTTTGTTCATTATTTAAATGACAATTTCAATCGCTTGTGATTGCATTTCATAATCTCGACTAAAGGGCTAATAGCCTGAGAGCCGGCTATTAATGCTGACCTCAATTATATCATAACTTATTATGAAATGACATAAAACCTTAATTTTATGAATTAGGTACTAATAAGTCATATCTTATTGTATTTGTGATCAATGACTGCTCGCTTTCATTATATTAATAAATTTCATTTGAAATGAATCTGAATTATCGGGTAATAGTAATGCGATTATAAAACAAACATTTTTTCATATCAATATAAGATATAGTGTAATGAATGCATTGTTACACTGCAAAGAATTCTTGTATATAACATAATTGTTGCAGCAATGAATGCTGAAGAATTGAAAGCAGATATAAGATATGTTTTATAAGAAAAATTTAGAGAATTATTGTTCAGAGCTGTTCTCCCATCGATTGTTAGCTCTAACTCTCATAAAAGATTTCTTTTGATGATAGGCTTAGTATTGCAATGAATGCCAGACTATAAACTTAGTCTTAATTGAGAGGCGTTTGTGTGTTATTATTGAGGACTAACTAACTAACAGTATTGGCATATATTGGCAGCCGGCTATTAATGCTGACCTCAATTATATCATAACTTATTATGAAATGACATAAAACCTTAATTTTATGAATTAGGTACTAATAAGTCATATCTTATTGTATTTGTGATCAATGACTGCTCGCTTTGATTATATTAATAAATTTCATTTCAAATGAATCTGAATTATCGGGTAATAGTAATGCGATTATAAAACAAACATTTTTCATATCAATATAAGATATAGTGTAATGAATGCATTCTTATACTGCAAAGAATTCTTGCATATAATATAATTGTGAAAGCAATGAATGCTGAAGAATTGAAAGCAGATATAAGATATGTTTTATAAGAAATATTTAGAGAATTATTGTTCAGAGCTGTTCTCCCATCGATTGTTAGCTCTAACTCTCATAAAGATTTCTTTTGATGATAGGCTTAGTATTGCAATGAATGCCAGACTATAAACTTAGTCTTAATTGAGAGGCGTTTGTGTGTTATTATTGAGGACTAACTAACTAACAGTATTGGCATATATTGGCAAAAGATTTCTTTTGATGATAGGCTTAGTATTGCAATGAATGCCAGACTATAAACTTAGTCTTAATTGAGAGGCGTTTGTGTGTTATTATTGAGGACTAACTAACTAACAGTATTGGCATATATTGGCGACTGTTTGGCTCATGTGATGGTCATCTATAGCGACATATCCTTTGAGATGCAGAGTAGCGTTCAGAAGAGAATAGGAGATAATCTGTAAATAAGCAGTGCTTACAGTGCATAACAGTGCCAACAGTGCCCTTCGCTATACAATTGACACACCATTGCTTACAGTGTGCTTACAGTGCCTCAAATTATTGCCGCTTTCATTATAAACGCCTGCAGTGATAGTATTGTGCGGTAGTGTACGCGTACAGTGGTGTACAGTATATGGTAGTGTAGGGTAGTATCGGTGGAACGGCATGTTTGGTGTGTTCGGTGCGTTATTGTAATGGTATAGTAGTTGTAACAAAATTGTCACAATTGTCCGCAATATGCCATATATTGCATGTATAGCTTGTCTCACAAAATAAGTTCTATTATTGACATAAAAAAGAGAGTCTATTATAAGAAGTTTGTAAAAGTAACTTATGTTAAGCGGAGTGAGTGGTTGTGTCGTACTGTGCCGTACGGACAGGTTATCCCAAACGCCTTACATATAAACGAGTGCTTATTTAGTTAGCCAAAGACCCCTACGGTTCCTCTTTTCAATATAAGTTGGGTTACGCCCTGTAATCACTTTTTGGTGAACTCCATCTCCAACTCCAACTCCAACTCAAAACTTTTCAATTGAAAGCTCAATAATAGGTCCCAAACCGCCTAATTAGACACTGCGGCCAACGCTTCAAAAGCAGACAAATTGCCGATTAGATGCCATTCACTCCATTCACTTCCATAACAAGCTTTTGTTGTAATGCTTTCCACGTCTTTCAGGCGATGAACAGCCAATTGATGACAACAACGACGACGAGACCACAGATTGCAACGCTATATCAATCCATACCATTCCCTCATCTCCGCTATCAATAGATGAGGACAATAGTGGAAGTATTGGCGCTCCCGATGACGGCCCTAAGAAAAAGCATCGCAGAAATCGCACCACTTTTACGACATACCAATTGCATGAACTCGAGAGAGCTTTTGAAAAGTCACACTATCCTGACGTCTATAGGTTTACATTCAATTATTTACTAATTTACACACTCGCACACATTCACTCGCATCTCATTTTTCATTATAATATTATTTTGTCTTTAGTCGTGAAGAACTGGCCATTAAAGTCAATCTTCCAGAAGTTAGGGTTCAGGTAAGCATTTCATTACACTTTACCCTTACATTAGTTAATATCAATACTGTACACCAAATAATGGAGAATAATACAAACACCAATTATCCTGCTGCTTTTATTGTCTACAAGTATTTAATAAAATTAAAAATTATATAAACAGAACTGTTAGATTAAACTAATATTGTATAATAATTTCTAAATAAATATTTCCACACTCATATAAATACAAAATTGAATATAATTCTATAAATCTTTTTCTTTTGGTTATTTCCATATTGAACATCATGTACTTTTATGATTTTATATAATTTAACATCAAATTTATTATTTTCTAATGCAGTTATTACTTATATAAGTACTATATTAATATAACAGTACTGGTATGACAAATCAATATAATATCCAAAAAGTTATACCAGAATGCATTTCTAAACGCTTTTATTATAGGCTTATAATATTATTTAAAAATTTTAAATTGCATAAAATAAAATTCTTATAATATAATACTATACTTACATATATTTGTATGTAAAGCATTTATGATGTTTTGACATTTTATATAATTTTATTTAAGTTGCATTCAATTATTTAATTAAGTACAAAAATATTTTCAATTGAATTTTTATACAACTATATTTATAGTGCGTTTCTAATGAATTAGCTTTACAAAAATACTTATTTAGTAGATCATTTATTATATTTCTAGTAGTTTATTATATAATATAAAGAATACATTACATTACTATATAAAAGAATATCAAAAGTTTCTGAGGAATTATTTTCAAATTATCTATCATTTAAAATTCCGATTCCATAGTTGAGTAATAAATGAATTCTTTAGAAAGTGATGATATTTAAGATAATTTGGTGAATGAATTGTGATTAGAAAATGATTTGATTCGCGACAATAAGATCTAAAGGATGACAAGTTGAGCGGCTAATGAAGTCAGTCATTAGTATACGTCTGCCATA
>CAJPVJ010000922.1:0-19417 GCA_905397405.1 Oppiella nova
ATACTTATTAATGGATTACTTGTTATTTGTATAACAAAATTGGGGTGACTATGACTAATGGATCGGTGGGTGCCATATACGCCCTCCCTATCCAATACATGTGCATACCCTACATGTCCGCAGCTCCGGTACTATTAATAATAAATATCAGGAATTATATGATTATGTATTAAAAACATAACAAATAGTTATCACTTAATATATTAATATCATATATTAAATATGAGATACTATTACCATAGCATATACTGTACTATACTGTATATACTATGAAATATAAATACAAATTCCGTATTAAAACTAATAATTCATAAATATTTTTTGACAATTTTACGGCACCGGGATGTGTGAGTTATGGATACGACTATTGATACATATACCCATGTTTTTAGTTATGTTTTTGTTCCCATTTTTTTCGGTTAAATACCGAAAACTGTTAAATAAATAAAAAACACTAAAAATATTTAAAACTTTTTTTGTATTTATATTTATTAATACATATGTCGCGCAAAAAATACGGCTAAACATAACGGTTAGCCCTAAAAATAACTGCGATTTTAATTTCATTAATATCGCGATATGGAGTGGAAAGGCGTCTAAATGTGTGAAAAACCTTTTTATTTCTCAGTTTCGTATATAAATTAATACCATTTCTTGATATATAAATTATAATATCATATATATTTATGCCATGAAAATCAATTCACTATAAATAACACGATATTTAACGTAGTGTTAGCTAATAATGTTAGGCTATACTACACACACTGCCAGTGCCATAGGAACTGTATGTCTTAATTGATTTCAATGCTATTTCCATACAAATTAAATGCATAGGAATTAAGTCCACGAATTAGCCCCTCGTATATACCAGATGGGCCCCGGTATTCGCATGTACTACCAGTGCTCTTATACAATGTTTGTGTATATATTTAACACTGAAGTCAAAAAACTCTTTTGTTTTTACTCCCTATCCTTATCTCATGATTTAATTTAAGGTCTTATAGTATGTTATAAATGTGAGGGAACGGTAGGAATAGTTGGTGTATGTGTATACACTTAACACAAACTACTAGTGACTACTACTGTAATGGTAACTGTGCTCCAGATTACTATCTGGTATGCCTAAAATAAGCAAAATATATGTTAATCTAATTATATAATAGCTATTAATGCTATTATAATACCACATAATGTAATCTCATATCAATTGAAAACATCTGAATATTAAGATTATATAATATTTAAGATTTTTTTTTGTTTATTTTTAGTTATGCTTTCCAGTCGTGTATTCATTACACATATAATGTGTATTAAAAACAAAACAATAAAAAACAGTTTTAATGTTAAATATTATGCAAAATATGTAACAAAACAAAAAATATTATTTTAATTACAAGTTTCGCTGATATCATAGCAAACAATGAAAATATTAATATTATAATTAATAGTAATATACGTCGGTATGACTGTCTGGACTGCCTGTCCTCTGTATCAAGTGGCAGCCCTTTCCCATAATTAAGCACCGGTACTATTTAAGGGTCGACCCCTTAGCCGGGAGAACTTGAACTTAATTATATTGTGGTCGAGAGCTCCAGTTCCACATAATATTAATGATATAATCAATTATAATTAGTTCAATGGGCACCGGGTTATCACTACCACCACCATCACTACTAGCCCTCTAATGTATGACCAAAAAACAGGTCATTCCCTGTTATATAAGACAATTGACTTAGAGATATATAGACAGGGGAATCGACCCTTTTTATATATATACCCACTTTCCCCCTGTGAGTGCACACATCTCAGTGGACAGGCATGTAGTGAGTGACCAAATGATGGACTAGTGGTTGGAGTGAATTGTTTGGACAATAAGTCATTGAAAAAACACACAAACATTTCTATTACAGAGACAGACACCCAATACTACACTTCCCACCGCTACTAACGACTACTGTGTGCGGGGGTCTGACCACCAGTCCCTCCAATACATTGAAACAACAGTCAGTTTATATATACGACGGTTAGGACTGTTAGTACTCTCACGACTCGATTATACGTCTGGTAGTCATCTATTATACAGACATGACTTAAACACACAACTGTTTCTCTCTCTCTCTCTCTCTCTCTCTCTCTCTCGACCGGAGGAGAGAGAGTGTAGGAGAAAGAGTGAGCTCTAAATGAATGAATCAATCGATTGTTTTCATTCAATTTGCACTCATTTTACTGTTATTTTGCGCTCAACTCTAATGAACAACACATACGGATAGGGATGCGAGAGAGAAAGAGAGAGAGAGACTGGAGAGAGAGCACTGGTATACTACATAATATGCTCTTTTCTCTCTTTCCCTCTGTTTTTAATTAACTCTTCACTTCATTATATGCCGTAAAATACAGATAACTATATATATCTGAAGTCATTTGAGGGCATAGTATGTATGAATCGCTAATAAATAATTATTTCTAATCACAAAAACTGGTGTTTATTTGTGTAATTAATTGTCGCACAAAAATCCATTAATTGAATCATTAATTGCATACACTATTGAAGGGAAAAGGGGTGCCTGGATATAATAAACATGGCTTATATTAGTGTAATACTGTGATATCCTATTGTCTATAATATATTCACTCACTTATATAAATATACACCGAATTTAAATATAAATCTCGTATAAGTCTAACGAGTCTCGCACGCCATGGATGTATGAGAGGGGACAGGGATCATGTAGAGTGAGAGAATACCAGTGCTCTTATCATTCATAATAATACACTCGTATATAACTCCCGAAATTCATAGCAATTTTGATGCCATAACACGATTACAGAGTAATACTATGAAAGAGACAGCGAATAGAAAAACAATAAAAATATTATATATATATAAGTATAACATATAAAATACTTTTTCGTATATGATATGAGTGTTTGTAGTTTAAAGTCTGGAGGCATAGGAAACGACTTATAACTTGTGAAAAATAAAATATAAGACAAATGACTACTTGTGCCCAAAAAACATCATACATCCTTTCCCTTTGATAGGTCTCTCTCTCTCTCTCTCTCTCTCTCTCGGCATATAGTGTACGCAAAAATTATTGTATTCGTGAGATACATATATTTTTTGAGTATATTATAAATAATGTAAACATTGTTTATGCATGTATGCATACTAATCGTGTATGAAATCATATGCATAGATATTATACATATTATTTTTGATTGGTGTTCACTGTAAGCAAGAGAGAGAGAGAGAGAGAGAGAGAGAGAGAGAGAGAGTCCATTATAATGTTAATAAATTATATCAGTGACAACATCACCATGATAATAGGTCTGGCAAATATAATAAATGGTTTTATATTTTGTTATTTTTAATTCTCACTCTCACTATCAGATTCTGCGATATCAATAGCCAGACCTCTTTAACAACAGACTACCAGTGCTTTCATAATATCAGATACAGTAGTATAATAATATTTTCTCTCTCGGTGTCAATGCTTTTAAATTACATACAGGAAAGTAATTTCATATATAATTTATTTGTTAAATCCCATTGAAATGTGTTGACACTTATATGTCTGCGAGAAAATAGTGTAGCAAAAAGTGATGACAAAAAATCTCTGTATATAATAATCATATCGTTTCCACTGGACAGACATGTACTGTCAGTGAGATTAATATGTAAATTATGGTATTTATATACGTCTTATGATAGAAATTAAAACCTTATATTTAGTTCATATGTTTGAGTGACTTATCATCACTTGATTTACTATTTAAGACTATAATTAGTTGTATGCAAAAAATATATGGGATTTTCATTCAGTACATGCAAACACAAACATCACATAAAATACACTCAAATGTACTAAATATAAAAATGTTTGCGTTTTCTAAGACCTGTCTTATATTATATAAATATAATACACTTTTTTCTGGAGATTATATTTAAATATACAGTAATTTTTCAGTCATTTTTATATATAGTTTGCATTTTCTATGTGACAGTGAGAGTGTATTTTGATTAATGTAGCATGCTAGTGTATAAATATATTGAGGTTTGTGATCAAAAACATGCCTTTCCCCCTAGGTTTCATATGCATACTAGTGAATATTTATTTGCTTGATATAATATCCAGTGAACATGCACATTTCAAATATAATTCATAGTGAAATGTATGCCAAAAACAATTTTATTCACTTTAATAACCACGAGTTATATATAATTATCTAGTGAGAATTAAAATACCGGAGCTAGTTAGTAATATACCAGTGCTCTGTAGGAATTTTCGTAATGAATACCAGTGGACATACACCTTAATAACCCCCTCCCGGTGCTTGGCTATGCTACTAGAGTTGATATATATCTAGCGTATGGGAGAGACAAACAAAAAAAAGTTTATAATATTTTTCATAACATTTTGTTTTTTTCAAAAGTCATATCAGTTTTCATTTATATTCAATAAAATGCTATCAATTCTCGGGCGAACTGTACGCATAAAAGTGTATATAATTTCGCTGATATCTAGACTATTGGTGCCCACCACTACCACCAAAAAATTATCTACCAGTCCTCCAGAGCCCCTATACCTACAGTGCCATCAAATTCGTTGCGTGTTTTCAGCGACACTCACGCGATGGGTATGTCATCTAAGATGGATATACACTGTATTTGTGCGGACAGTCTAACCATACATACCTGTGCCCATCATTGCTGCGGTGGTTAGTGCGATGAGCTACCAGTGCCTCCAGACATGTATATCTTATATAACACACACAAAGGAAAGACTATTTTCTGATGTCTTTTATTATTACATATAATCAGTGTTTTGATGAAAAACAGTGAAAATCACCGAAAATTTTGGGATAATTTTCTGGTCGTTGAGTCTCTCTCTCTCTCTCTCTCTCTCTCTCTCTCTCTCTCGTATGAAAATACATTGACCTCTAATATATACCATAGATTTATATTATTATTAACATGGTACTGTAGTTGTGATAAACTAGTATAAAATTGTTTTATTATACACAATATACTGACTGTATATTATAGCGACAATGCATTGTATAGATATTTATTCATCAATTTTTCTTTGAATTATATTTTTCGAATCCAAAAAATAATAATAAATTTTTCTACTTTCAAATGTAAAAACAAATTTTTTTGCTGTTTTTTAATGACAAATATCTCTTGAGTTCATTGATATGTATATACAATACATAAGAGATTTTTGTTATATTTTATTTATTTATTTTTAGATAAGATTTTTTGTTTAAAATATTTGTGATTAGTAGTGAAACTAATTTTGTTTTTTGCACATTATATATAGATTTTTGAAAGTCTTAATGAGATTTAATTCACTAGTATTTATTTGGAAAACATAAATATACTAGTATATAATTATCCTAATACTTTAAATACTATTTAATAGCATAGAAATGAAAATATTTTTCACATTCAACTCAAAACCCTAATTTGAATTTCAAATCCGAAAAAAACTTTTATTAAAAACTTTATTTTACTTATTTGGAGACAATTATATTAATAATTTGAACCGGGGCATTAAATCATATTAAATACCACTTCAAACATACGTAAAACAAAACAAAACTATATTTGAAATTTAAATTCAAATTAAAAAATATATTATTTTTTATTTTCATGTATTAAATAAATTCATGTCTGACTATACAATAAAAAAAACGGAAAGACTTAATAATAAATTAAAATTATTTATTATTATTACATAATCTATCTGATGGAAAGGTATGCTATATTAGTGTGTATACAGTAGTGGTGTTCCCCCTAAACTCCCGGTGCTCTCTGTGTTCGCACTAACCATTAGATGCTATTATTTTTGTTGTTATTATATTTTTTTTGTTGTGATGATTGTGTGCACCCGAGAGATGTCTGGGCACTGAGAGAGAGAGAGCACCGGGAGTACAGCCATACGAGTGTGTATATGACTTGAATACGATATTAATTTTATGGGTTATAGTTGTAAATGTATGCCTACCGGTGCCCTCAACCTGAATATCATTATACATAGTATACATGTATATAATATATAAATGACCAGAAGTTTGGGTAAATTTTTTTAAGGGGTTTTGTATTATTAGTGAAAAATCTTTTTAATGAGTGTTTAAAATATATTTATTTGAATAATAAATATATAAATAATTTGGGAAAACATTTAATTATTTCTTTGTTTTTCATTAGTTTTGAGAAATTATTTTGAATTTAAAACAAAATTATTTGACATTTTTTACGACTACTCCGGGAGTCTTATTATCATAATAAGTATTAATAAAAAATAATATTTTTCGTATTCATTATATAAAAAAGTAATTATATTTACGAGTAATCATAATAAATATTATATATGGAAATCCCTTTCCCATTGCGAATCGTGAATATCCCTGAGCTCTCGCCAGAAAACATATGGCTTTTTGAGTGAAAAATATATTTATTAATACACAATACATACATGTTTATCGACTGTTTAAATATCCATTAGCTTTTTAAATAGCATGGATACTACCAAAAAACCTCAAAACAAAAACATTGCATTAATATTCAATATTATGGATATTTAAATTTGAGTTTTGGTTTATTAATA
Organism: Oppiella nova; assembly: GCA_905397405.1. Classification (NCBI taxonomy): domain Eukaryota; kingdom Metazoa; phylum Arthropoda; class Arachnida; order Sarcoptiformes; family Oppiidae; genus Oppiella; species Oppiella nova. The sequence goes on from CAJPVJ010000922.1 coordinate 6,618, forward strand.
ATAAGTGAAATTCTGTGTCTGGAGATCTAATCACAGTGCTGATAATAGCTTAACCACACTTTCCACCTGTCAATACACCTTCCAGTGCTGCGCTAACCTACCGGTGCTTCCGTCAGTACATACGTATACCTCCCAGACCTCTGGGGCTGACCATCAAAAAAACATATCTGTATATCCATTGCGAAACCCAAATAATATATGAAATAATAACTACTATTACATACATAATAGTAATTATTATGCAGAATATTCCGGATATTAAATTAATTGCATTAAATATTTAGCATGCTATTTAAATATGTAAATTAATTATTAGTTTATTTGAAAACAGATCGACCAAGGTACCGGACAGCCTACGCGTGCGAGGGCAGTCAACTGAGCATCGGGTGCGATGAAGGAACAGTTATCCACCTGATCAGGGCCAATTACGGTCGATTCAGCATATCCATATGTAATGAGCATGGTAACCTGGACTGGAGTGTCGACTGTACGGCCCACAGGTCCTACTATGTGATCGCCAATAGGTATGTCCAATCGCACCTACAGTTTTGCACTTATAGCTAATTTTTAGTGATAATTATTAATCATATATTTTTTATCCGTAATTAGATTATAATTATATATCAATTGTTGTATTATATGTAGTTTTGTATTAATATTTTTTAGTGACAGTAATTAATTATCTAATGATTGATGAGGGTAGTTTTCAAAGTTTTATGCTCTACACTATAAATATAACAATTGGTTATATAATTATAAATAAATTAATTTTAATATAAATTTTTTGTTTGAAAAGCAGCAGCAATTCGTCGATTGAGTAAAAAGTTTTCAAAAATATTATTTTTTGGTGAAAATTATTTTTTATACAATTTTTTGATACATGGATTGGATTATCGTTCAGTGATTTTTTAGGCACCCCTTGTGCGCCTACCCCTACCCCTGGATATACCTGTCCAGGTTTAATAAGGTTTTACATGCCTTTCCACACCTGTTGTTATTGATTAACAAAATTTTTTTCTCATTTTAATAATAGCTATGTTTAAGGGTTTATACATTAAATGGCATTAAATCTGCAAACATTAAAATATACTTGAGCATTCATTATATAATTAAAATGTGTTTTCATTTTATACAATACTATAAGATAGTGAAAACACATGTTTGAATTAAAATTACGAAAAAAACATTTGTTTTAAAATAAATATCATTGAAAAATGCGTAAAACATCTGTTTGTTTGGTGTATAACCCATGGAGGGATTGAAGGGAAAGGTATCTCATAATACATAATAGCATTTAGATAATAATCTGCCGGTGTATTAGGCATTACAGGGAGACCCTGATATGTATAGTGAATCTCATTACTATATCAATAGCACCGTGTGTTTGTTGTTGTATAATGTATTTAATGAGATTTATTTCTACTGGCTAAGTGTATTATTTATATGGGATTTGCGAATAAATAGCTAAATATTGTGTATGAAAAGTAAAAGCGATTTTTATATATGACTTAATGATAGCTTAAAGTCTATTAGACTTTATATTTTCGGCGGAGAGAGAGAGAGAGAGAGAGAGAGAGACTAATAAGATATTTATTTTTAGTTTTATTTATACAACACTTTACTATCGATATAGTAGTTAGAGATAAGTGTTAATAAAGCATGAAATTACATTATTCATTATAATGGGACTAGATTATAAAAAGTATATTTGATACCAGAGTATATTAACTACACTCATTTATAAAAATTATTACATTTGTGTAGTGGTTTATATACCTGGTGTATATTTAACCATGTATAAACTGTAGGTATAATATGAGTTATAGTCTACTTATTGCTTATACTTAATATTAGATCTTATTAGTGACTGAATCGCTTATACATAATATAATACATTATATAAGCCATAGTAATGTATAATATATATCTATTTTGGGTTATATTATAAGACTTTTATCGCTTAATAAATCTCTAGAAATAAAGTTTAATGCAATTTATATTAAAAGTCTCTCTCTCTCTCTCTCTCTCTCTCTCTCTCTCGGCAATCATTTTGTGCCTAATTTATTGATTTATGTATTTTGGTGTTTGTTGTCTGAAAATTATGTATATTTCGGAGGTAGGCATACATAAGCAAAAAATATATATAGTCAGCTATATCATATACGCCTCTCACTTTAATTAGTTTCCAACGACTTAACTACCGTTCCCCTGGTTTTTAAGTTCCCTTTCCCTATCCCCACTGTATATCCTATTATGCGATATTAGGATATAATCCCATAATTTTTGATATATTTTGATGTGTAAGGGATTTATAGTATCGATAATATTACCGAAAAATATATAAATAAATAGTTTTTGATATTTGTTTTAATCATAAACTAATAAATACTCGTATTTTTAATGGCTATTATCGATGGAGAGTAGGGGCTGAGCTGAGGGGGACGAGTAGTTTTTAATTTATAGCTTTTGTGTGTATATAAATTAACAAGCAAAAAACTAATTGATTGGCAAAAATATAACTTTACAGCAAAAATAGTTTAGTTTTTGTTGTTTCGCGATATACTATGCGTTCGCTAAATAACATCGAAAAATACAAATAAAAAGTAATTTTCATTAATAGAGTGAAAAACTTTTGCAAAAACTTATAATAGACTCCAGGAGTTTGAGGTCATTATCATCGCATACTTACGGACTAATTAATCTTAACTCTCTCTCTCTCTCTCTCTCTCTCTCACTCTCTCTCTCACACACACTCACTCACTCTCTCTCTCTCTCTCTCTCTCTCATCAGCACAAAAATAAGGGCTAAATATATTCACAACATGTCTGTCCTTAAGTGTCACTCGATTTTCCTAAACTAATATAATAAATGTTTTTATATTTATTTTACTCTCTCATGACTCTCTCTCTCTCTCAATATTTTTACTCAAATACATTATATATTTTAATAGAAAATACTAATCAATTAATTTCCATGTATAATAAATAACACTATTTTCACAACACTAGCTATTAATGAATATATTTTCATAATAAACTGCGGTTACAGACATACACACCCTGTTTATGTGAATTGAATGCATATATTATATATTGAATTAAATATATTTTGGGTATAAACGAGTTGGAATTTTACTAATTTTATTTTTTACATCCCATTCCTCTATCTATCCGAAGGTTACCACCGGATATACACAATACATACCATTATTATTATAGTTATTAATTTTGCAAAACAATTGAATGTCTGCTTAAAATATAATTAAATATTATTTTGTTTTCAAGTTTAAAAATTAATTATTATAAATGTTTTTGTTAGTTAGCTAGATAAATTATTATATTTATATTTACATAGGATGTGAACAGTAAATCACTTCATAATTAATTTAATATATTCAGTGATGACTATCATATGAATATTCATTATAAATATAATACGAGTTATTAATTATATTCATAAAGTTTTTTAACATAAACAAAAAATAAATAAAAATATTTTCACTTTTTAAACATCCAGTCTCTCTCTCTCTCTCTCGCATGTATGGCCTGTTTTGATAGGAAAGCCATACATTTTGTTTAAGAGGCCAGTCGTGTACTGTTTGGCCATTAACTCAATATTTTTTATTGTATTTATAAATACCTTGTGTATATACTTTTAAGTCTAGCAGTATATTCAGTATAAGTATGTTTATAAACATGTATATCATTCCCATCCCAATGAGTAGCCCATCCCATAGATAAGCCATTTAATTAACACCACAACCGAGTAATACATTGCGGAGTCACTCACTCGTGAGTGAGACAAATGAGAGAGAGAGAGAGAGAGAGAGAGAGAGAGAGAGAGAGCTATTGTCTAGCATTACATTCATTAATCAAATTATGAATCGCTATTATGCTATATAAAAATTATATTTTTCTATGCTAGCAACTTTTTTATGGTTTCATAAAGATTTTGATCGCATATAAGATTATAAACATCTCTAGTATTATGGTATTGGAAGGGAAAGGGATTTAATGCTATTATATTAGTATTGAATGTCATATTCATGTCACTCATGTACTTGAATTATAAATATTTTATTTATTATTTTTTGCGTAAAAATATTTTTTGGTTTAACTATCCATTCATTAAATACTATTAAAAAGATTTTAAATCTTATGTGTATTTAAATCCTTTTGTGTTTTTAATGGCTTTAAATGCCGTATTGTTTGGTCTCATTGGCTGTACTTATGATAGGATTTACAGATTAGACGTGTTTTCAAGTTATGAATAATGAAAATGTTTTTTATGAGAGATATTTTTCGCATGAATTTAATTAATAAAAAGATTTTTCTCATATATTTCTATTGAATAATTAATAAAAACGAAAAATATCTCCAAGTTTTGCATTTCATACGATATATAATTAAATAAATATTTTGTTGTTTCACGCAAAAGATTTTAAGGAATTTGTTTGAAAACTATTTTAAACTTTTTTGTTTGCATTTTGATTGAATAATTTATTATATATTAGATATCATTTAATATCTATGAGAGGGTAACCGTCCCTATCAGTCCATCCAATCAATAATTAGTAGTTTTTCGACAGTTTTTCTAATAGTTTGCAAATAATTAATGTATTTTTTGCTGAAATTTAAAATTTTTAATGCATTATAATTAAAAATTATTTACTCTTTTTTAATGCAAAATATATTTCGATAATAAACACTAAAATCTGTTGAAAATTTTGTTTAAAGTTAATAATTATGTATAATATTTCCAAATATAGTCATACGTATTGTGTATTTCCTTATTATATTTAATACCATTTAATGTTTGCCTAAAAATATATGATTTAAAAATGTTTTTCATTAAAATGATTTTGAAAATTGCTTTTGTTTTACACATTATATTAATATAATGGACTGGGAGTTAAGAGTTGTGAATAAATCATTGAACGATACCTACCTTTCCATCAGTATATTGTCTAAAGTAATATATAGACAGTAACCTACCGGTGCTCTGCTATTATATATAAAAAATTGTCTGAAAAATAAATTTTCTGCTCGTCTTTTACGACACATTGATTTCAGTGAAGACTTTAATCCCAATCCCTTTTGGGATATAATGCTATAAAACACTGGAAAAAACTATTTTTAATATGAATTTTATGCTTCACTTGTGTTTTCAGTGAAACACAAAAAAGTAGAGAAAAATGTTTAGAAAATAAAAATTAAATTTTTTGAATCATTTTTTTCGGAGCGAATATTATATGATATAAAATATTTTTTGATAACATTTTGCTCTTAATATTAATATTATATATGATTTTCATGCGCCTGGCGGCTATATATTGGGAGCAAAAGTGTATATATTTCTAACAAATTTGTGTATAATTTTACAGCAAAATGCGATCAATAATTACGAAAATAATTTATTATATCAAGTGGTGTCTAATATATTAGGCAGATAAATTTATTTTAAATATCAAATTATAAATTATAAATAATATTTCATAAAATATTTTGTGTGTTTTGAACATATATCGTATATATATACTAGTTTTAATGCCATAATATTTTTGTGTATAATTTATATGTATTTTATGTACACTTTTCAGTTCACATGCAATCTCTTAGAGAGAGAGAGAGAGAGAGAGAGAGAGAGAGAGAGAGAGACTCATATATTTTGATATATATTTTTTGATGAGAAATAATTTCTAGTGTTAAGTATATTAAATCTCCCATCACCTCGGCATACCTGTCCACTTATTAAATCACATATACGTACATATGGTGTGTGTATGTGTGTGCATGTATATATTAAATATGTGTTTCGGTATTATTTTATCTGCCTGTCCCCCTTTATAAGCACCGGTAGTACGGTGTTTGTGTGAGACTTTGAATTATATTATATAATTTTTCATATATAATAATAAACTAATTATTATTTAGTATGTTTTCAGTGATAAGCAATGTTAGTATACTGGGTGAAAAAATAATAACTATTCACTTATTTATTCATTATGTTATGAGAAATATTTATATTCATGTAATCAATCATATGGTGGTTTGAGAGCGCATACATACACAACCGATAGTCTAGGAGAATGGGATGTAATATACTAGAAACTTATGTATATTTTTGTTTTTGTGTATATTCAAATTATTTATAAATACTTATGTAATGTGAATATATACTATACTGGGTATAATTGAATGTATATTTTGTTTGTTTGTCAGGTATTGAATGTATGATATATTTTTAGACTAAATTTTATATACAAATACACAGTGTATTAGCCAGGTTGTCGGTAGTGTCTATAATCGATTGGCTAGTATTTTTCAATTATTTTTTTCCTACAAATGTTTTGTATTGTAGTTAAACCGCAAAAATGTTTACTGTTTTTGTGATTTTGTTGTGTAAAAAATATTTATTTATTGTTTTTCTTATGTAATAATTAGACACACAGTCTCTCTCTCTCTCTCTCTCTCTCTCTCTCTCTCTCATCTATTATTACCGATAAATGACTGATCGATACTACACTCAAAAATTTAAATACAATATACTATCGCTATATTTATCTACTTAGCTATTAGTGTAGAGTATTTTAATTTATCATTCAAATTACTACTAGCCCTCATATTACCTCATAGGGTGTACATCCACACCATACGACATGCTATCAATAGTGTAGCAAATCGTGAGTCGATTGTATTATCAAGTATTCAAAAACAATATTTCGTTTCTCCTGTTGTGTCGACTCCTGTGACGCGAATAATAAATAATATAAATATCTCTCTGACTCTCTCTTAGGTCTCTCTCTCTCTCTCTCTCAAAAGGTATAGATTTGAATATTTTATAAGTTTGTTAGTGAATCAAGAAATCGTTGGGAATTACAGCTCAGAGAGCACAGGGATGTTGTTGTATAACACACAAAAATATATCATATGGGGTATGGTATGGGGTGATAGGTGTGGGTTAGTCTGTAAACGATAGGCGCATACCTACTGTTCTCTCACCCATAGGTTAACTAAAATATATATTTGTTTTGTATTTTTTGATTTGTTAAACACACACCACCATGCTCATTCACTGATTGCATTCTATATATTCTATTTATGGACACTATATGAATGCTAAACATGTATTGTTTTAACCAAATATTTACCACTAGTTTAGTGATAGACTTATGATATACTAGGCTATAGTGTACCCTAAAATAAATCCATTAGTGTTTTAATAGCGTACACTATTCAGACATACCTGTGCTGTATGTCAACGTGATGGGCGTATGAATAGGGGACTGGGAGTAAGGGATGTGCGAAATATAATATCACAAAAACAGCAATTTTTCTCTAAGAGACAGATCTCTTTATTATTATGTTTTTAGACAAAAAAAACTTTCAAAATTTAGTTTTGAATTTCACTCTCTCTCTCTCAAAAGGTATAGATTTGAATATTTTATAAGTTTGTTAGTGAATCAAGAAATCGTTGGGAATTACAGCTCAGAGAGCACAGGGATGTTGTTGTATAACACACAAAAATATATCATACGGGGTATGGTATGGGGTGATAGGTGTGGGTTAGTCTGTAAACGATAGGCGCATACCTACTGTTCTCTCACCCATAGGTTAACTAAAATATATATTTGTTTTGTATTTTTGATTTGTTAAACACACACCACCATGCTCATTCACTGATTGCATTCTATATATGCTATTTATGGACACTATATGAATGCTAAACATGTATTGTTTTAACCAAATATTTACCACTAGTTTAGTGATAGACTTATGCTATACTAGGCTATAGTGTACCCTAAAATAAATCCATTAGTGTTTTAATAACGTACACTATTCAGACATACCTGTACTGTATGTCAACGTGATGGGCGTATGAATAGCCCCTGACCCTCATTCCCTACACGCTTTATATTATAGTGTTTTTGTCGTTAAAAAGAGATTCTCTGTCTAGAGAAATAATAATACAAAAATCTGTTTTTTTTGAAAGTTTTAAATCAAAACTTAAAGTTATGTAATGTTAAGTAATACTCAATACATGTATTAAAATGCATTTTATTGTTAGCGAGAGAGAGAGAAAGAGAGAGAGAGAGAGAGAGAGAGAGATCTTAACGACTTTTTCCTCACTTTTTTTTGTTAAGTTAAATATAAATACATTTTTTTCAGCGAAATTCCTATTCATGTAATCATAATAATAAAAAGGAGAGGGGAGAAAAAATATTGTATGAATATTATATATTTTTGACATCAGTTTTGAGTTGTGTATTGTATAGCGAAAAGTGAAAACTCTATTCAATATATTCACACGTTTTCTAAAGGCATAGAAATATATAAAGTTTTTTCCATTCATTCAATACATTTCAATAACACATAGCATTTCCCTTCAGTTTGTTTTGTTATACTATTCAGACGTTTAAGTGAACGCTATTTAAGTGTAAAAAATATTTTTTCACTTTATTTTCTTAAGTCATATAATGTTTAGAAAAAATGAAATTATTTTTTCCATATATTCTGGAGGGGGGACTGACTGTAAATCTTTATGTCTATCCCTCTCAGCCCCTGTATGTGAGTGGGTATGTGTGAGGTGTAAATACCTATTATATACGCGACTCCTAATGAAACTACTGGTGCTCTAATATAACATAGCTTTCCACTCAATACCCGCTTATGTAATGATTACTTCCTATGACTACTATTTTAATGATTAAAACGATTAATATTTTTAAGTTTTTTTGCGTAAAATTTATGTATTTTTGGGCGTTTTGTATGTGTTTTATATATTAAGCTATAAATGAGTTTTTAAACTATTTTTTCTGTTGCCTTAAGACTATGTTTTTTTGTAAAGATTTTATTTGCTTTTTATATTAAAAAGCATTTAATTAGAAATATGGTTGGTATACACCTAGAGGTACCGGTGCTCACTCACGAGTAGTTATATATTATTTTGAGATCCATTTCCACCTTAAAAAATAGCTTTTTGTGTGGAAATCCTATTGAATAGGAGTTTTGAGTGAAACTCATTTGAATGACAATAAAACTCGTGTTTAATTGGATTATCCGTTAAATACGATACAGGGTAAAAAACTATTCAGGGTATATATTCATTGTGTTTACGAGTAATATATTTAAATATATGTTATATTTTGAATTGCATTTGAAATGAGTATTTATTTTTCAGTTCAAAACAAATGTAAACTTTTTTGTTGAGACAACTTTTAATTGAAACACAAAATGAGTTTTTATATTAAAAACAGTATATTTTGTGTTCAAAAAATACATTCAATTCTCGCAAATAGTATGTAAATTGAGTTCACTATTGAAAATGTATTTGTTATTCAAATGAGAGGTAAATATAAGAGACAGTATTTGACGCAAGAATTTAAATTAAATTTAAATTAACTCTTATTTTGTGGGCATAGACTGTATGAGACATGTAATGCTATTTTCAATGAGGTTTTTGTTTTATAAGAAATAAAATTTAATTAAAATTACTTTTCATTTGCCATAAAATGAATGAGTAATACATCTTAGAAAATATACGATTGATTATATACCTGATGTATACATGGTATGAATGGACAGGTATGTGGGACTAGTAGGTCCACCAAGTGTGCGCTGTGATGGTGTACTCAGTGGAATGGTATGCAAAATACTACATACGATATGTGATATGAAACACACAAAATATTTTATGAATTATATTATTAATAGCGTATAAAAACTTGTTTTTATTTTATTATATTTTTTAATTGAATATAAATTAATTGTTTTATTGGTTTTGCGTTATGAATATTAAATCATCTAGATGCAATCTAAGTCGCAACTGTACTGTACCGGTGCATACAGGGCTATTTACCGGTGATCCCTGTCCAGGGACACATAAGTACCTGGAGGTGCAATACAAATGTGCCCATAAAATGTCGTTTAATAATACTATAGGTATATTTGTGTATGATTGTATATAGGTGAATTAAATAATCAATTATTTTCTATCGAAATAATAAGTATATTATCGAAATATCGACCAGATAAACCACCCTGAAACTATGGTTTATGTAAATATAATTAGCTATTAAAATATGTATGATGTTTAATGTGTTTAATATGGGATACCTGTGCGCACAGGTGGGGTAATCAATTAGAAAATGGGTATATATTTCTTGATGTTTATCCAAAAATAGCAAAACTTTTTGCTATTTTTATACATTCGCTAGAAATATGTCTCAAGACTTATAGCAAACTATTTTTCGGTTATTTGTTTTGATTGAATGTTTGATTTTTGGCAAAAAATTTTCATTTCAAAAGAATTTCTATTTTGAAATTTAATTTATTACTTGATTTTGAAATTATTTTTTTATTTCTGAATCTCTCTCTTTCTCTCTCTCTCTCTCTCTCTCTCTCTCGGACTGATTGAGAACAGAGATTATATCATACCTTATATTATAAAGCCTATGGGGGCTCACCATATGCCTCCCCCACCACCTTTGGTTTCAATATAATTATTTTGAAATACCAGTCCCTTATATAGTATATCAATAAAAAGATTACTTGATTAAAACAATTGTAATATAATAAAAATAAGATTTTCATTGCCTCATTAGTATGCCGTATTTGAACAAGGCAATTGTCCATAACTAGTTATTGTGTAGACAAATAGTTTTTAGTTTTTAATTAATTAAAAGTTTTATGTATGATTTGTTTTTAAATTTTGATTTATATTTGTAGCGATAAGTAATGTGCAGTTCATTAGAAAGTTATTTAATTTTATTATTTATTTTATGATTTTAATGAATAGTTTTACTTTTATTTATTCAAAATTATTTCATTGATTAAAATGTGTTGTGAAAAGCCTTGGAATAGTTTGTCGAGAAAAATGTTTATTAAAATATTTTTCAATACAAATAAATGTCTTAAACACATAATACTTACGAAATGAAAAGCAAATGAAAGTTTAATTTTGTTTGGTTTTGATTGTAATTTTTTGCTTACATTTAGAGGTATTTTGTATAATAGGGGAGAAATTTCTGCACAGATTTTGCTTATCTTGATAACCAATCTCTCTCTCTCTCTCTCTCTCTCTCTCTCTCTCTTAACTAGTGATTGATTGACACGAAATGAAATCCAAATACTCAGTGAAAAAATGCATGAATTTCTTGAAAAATCTTTTTTTGAGTCCACTTTTAGGCCATACATTATGCTTACCATACATATGGTGTATAAGTGTTGACACCAAAAATTTCTGACAATATTTTTTGTATACATTTTAAATATATTTATGAAAATAATACTTTCATATCAATCACAAAATTGTACGAAAAATCTTTGGTGTTTGAATAAAAAGTATTTTTTAAATAATTTTTATTTTATATAATATTTTGTGGAAATGAAAACAAAATGTTTTTCGGAGAAAATCTTTTATTTATGTTTTCTATTCAATTAATTAAATTACACTTTTTCCTGGATATTAATCCCATAATACATTTGATTGATTTTTGTGTCACTTTTCCCAGAAAACTCATTATAAGTATTAAAAATATACAGAAAATGCTAAACAAAAACAAAATCAACTTTTCTTTAAAATTCAAAACTTTTTTATTTATTTTTAATTAAAAATGATTTTCCATTCATAGCCATAGAAAACTTGTATAATGTATGAGAGNAACTCATTATAAGTATTAAAAATATACAGAAAATGCTAAACAAAAACAAAATCAACTTTTCTTTAAAATTCAAAACTTTTTTATTTATTTTTAATTAAAAATGATTTTCCATTCATAGCCATAGAAAACTTGTATAATGTATGAGAGGTTTGCGATTATATAACTATAATTAACCCAAAAATTTGATAATTGATTACAAAATATACTTTTTATGAAACTTTATATTAATCTCAAGCGTATGTCATATAAACAAAAATGTACTATAAATATAATACTAGTATTAATAGTAATCAATTAAATTGAGAGTGCATATATTTAAAAACATTCACATATAACACATTAAAATTAATTAACTTTTTATTTAAATCCGTGATAAATAATACGATTATTTATAGTATTTATGTATAACACTGAGAGTGAGACTATTATATACAGTATTATATTGTATTATAAATGCGTTATGGGGTTAATTATAGCCTAAAAACTGATTAATCCTGGTATTTATTATAGATGTATTAAATGTGTTTCATTAGCGATAATATGGTATTAGAAATGAAAGTAACATTTGATTTGAAAATACAAAATATATTTCATTATTGATGCGAAAAGTGATTATAAATCCAATTCTGGCTAATAATTAGTCGTTAAATAGTATTAACCATTGAGTTGTCAATTAATGTCATTTCAGAAATCACTTACATTTCTAAGTATTACTCGTATTATTCATTTCAAATGTAATGTTTTTGTATTGAATTTTAATTTCAATTTCGATTACCCCTTAAAATCCTAGCCTTAAGTAGTTTTTTATGTTTTGAAAACTTGTGTATAAATTGAGGCAAACTTTTGATTTTGTGAAAATATTTTTACACTTATTATACGTACAGTCGAGAGAGCGATGTTTGTGTATTTAAATTGATTGCAATTTACAATCATTAAAAAAAATCTACTGGTTTATTATAGTCACTGCATATATTTATACTAGTATTATATAATAAAAATATTTAACCCTAGAAACATTTTCTGGTGATAAAAATCTTAATATATTTTTTCGCGTTGATTATTAGTTACACGATATTTTTCACGACAAAATGTATATTTAAAAATAGCCTTTTTTATTTATGTTTATTATTTATTTTCT